>VUQH01088222.1:1270-13519 GCA_015106775.1 Etroplus canarensis
CTAATACAAACACGATACCGCCTCAAGGCATATATATATATATATATATATATATATATATATATATATATATATATATAGGAGGGAAATAGAGGGGATGCATTTTGCGCTTTCTTGCTTTGTGGTTTTTGATTTGTAATGACAGGAAACTGTCATCTTGGAGATTTTATGTCATAAGACTTTGTCATAGTGACATTAATAAACTCACAAAAATGTAATATTATATAAGGGCCTAAATTCAGCTCTAAGAATAATAAGAACAGTGATGATAATAATTATTTTATTGATATCATTTTTATGCACAGTTATGTTTTGGTTCTATCCGCACTTCCCTCTTTCTCTTCAGAAATTTGGTCTCTGGCGCCACTTAATGGTCTGTTCGGGAACACGCAAGGCGTGACAAGTGACGTCCCGTGTTTACAACTGCCAATGAACACGTGGCGCACTCAGTCCTGAGCTGCCATTGGTCAATTTGGCATCGATATGGGTAGGTACTCCGCTGTGAAGAACCAATAGCGTGTGGCATGTAAATTCCGTTTGAAATTTTCCCGGGAAATCTGAGTTTCGCGGGAGGGTTCTTGAGCGCGTAAACCGTATCCCTTCATTCATCAGGCCGTTTCCTGAAGCCATTTCTAGACGGGGGAAACGAGAGTTGCGCTACTTTTTAATCCGTTGCATCTGCCTAAATGCACCTTCTGAAGGAAAAATACTTTTCAGAAGTCGATAATTCAGACACTCATCTTTACTTTGGTCTGATTATTTTTGTAACTATTGCGGCGGATTAGCAGCTATACGAGCTCGAAAGTTCCGAGACAAGAAAGGGGTTACCCTGAATACGCAAGATGAGAAGAGGGACCTCCTCGGCTCCGGACAAAGTGATTTTAGCGGGGGTTGGAGGCTCTCCTCTGGATAATAATATAATTTTAACTACTCTCTCGGATCGTTTAAACCCCGGTCAATCCAACGCTACGTATATCCAAATAATAACCACCCCACCGCCTTGCAACGTTACACAGACATCAAATGTGTGTTTATCCGAGCCTCAGATTAACAGCATTTACACAACTCCACAACAAGCTGCAACAAACGGAGCCGGACAACGACCCGCTCTGGGGAGACCGCCGGTAATAACCTCCACAGCTCGTTTAAACCTTTTTTACCTTGCTGCACCCAGCCGTAAGAACGACACAATGTTAGCTTGCTAACCTAGCCGAGCTTGTTGTTCGGGCAGCTAGCGTTAGCTACTTAGCCAGGGCATTCCCACGACTCAACCTAGCGAGGTGGCTAACTAACTACCGCTAGCTAAGTTACCCAAGTGGTCTGGTTAAGTGTTTTGTTGGCTGCGGGGCGGCAAATGACAAGTTTACGCTAGTTTGACGTTTCCCAGAGATGCAGACCTGTCATCTAATAGCGTGTTAGCTGACTTCATGGTGCTTTTTGGTTCGCTTCACCTTTGCAGCCAGATGGAAATATTGGTAAGAGATGAGTAACGTTAGCGGTGGCCTAGTGGCTGCTGTTGGTGTCTTAATTTGGGGGGTTGGGGGATGGTTTGACTGCCTGGTTCTTAGTTAGCTATTTTTTTAAGCTTTCCAACGCGGCACCAGTAGTGAAACTTGCAGAGACAGGGTGTTATACACAGATTGAGCTACCCTTCAGTTTGGGATCTGCTCGATAGATTTTCTACCAGTCGTCTCTGAAGATGCACGCCAACTTGGATAAAGCTTGAAAATATGTGTTAGCTTTCAGTGCTAGTAGCACTGTTGGTTATTAGAGGGCAACATTAATCTTCGCAGGCCTTGACCTTTCATTTAGCACAACTGTTTAATGTCTCTCTTGTGTAAATAAAGTAACGATATGGTGCCTTTCATGCAAAGTAAAGTGAAACCCGAGTTTGTTGCTTTAGACTGTACGTTTCCTGTATTCTCAACATGCACAAACCACACGAAGCTGCATTCAGGGTGTAGTTTTGTTTTGGGTTTTTTCCCCCATGGCTATTCATCTTTTATGAACTGAATCAGTCTGTGCATATCAGGCTGTAGCCATGAAAAGGCTTTGGGGTGAGGGGAGCTGCTTGCTGATATAAAATGGCTGACACTTTGACTGTCAACAGAGGACATATTTTTCCATCCCACACTGGGCTCTAGCAAGAGATGAAGTATTAAGTGTGATTTTGACAGTGATTGCAATATTTTCCATTGATTTCTGCTGTTCAGGATATTTAGAGGGAAGTGCTGCAGACCAGCACACTGCTGCTACAGAAAATGGATTTAGGAGTGGTCATTGTAAGAAATATAACATCTGCATTATTATGTCAAACATAATAATCCATCATGTCAAAGTCATGGCCTGAATGGGATGAAACGTGACGAGAAATGGTACAGTCGAAGCACAGACTTGGTGTTCTTGCTGGATTTGGAGGCAGTGAAGATACCCGGTTTTTGTCTTCGAGGACATGATTTTACAGTCTTCTAGAAATCTATTGGGGCTGGAGAAACACTGGACTTTCCTAACACCAATAAGATGAAAATTGGCACAAGTGGTTTAAAGTGGTGGATCAAAAACGTACAACAGGTTCATAGGTGGCAGTTAAGCTTGTACTGTCTGTAACTGAATTTTGGACCTGAAACTGAGAGCAGAACTACTTGATCTTCCGGTTAGTTATGGGGGTTATATGGTCTGATTTGTCTTGATTTTGATGTTGGTGTGCAACATTATGATCAAACCAGAAGTGTGACTCACTCTCAAGCTATTTGGGTTTGTCCTCACCAGTGAGTTTGGAAAAAATAACAATCACTGCTTCTGTGCCACGTTATCAAATCCATGACGAACTGCCATCATTTTATCATGATGCATAGCTTTTTAGGTAAAACAGATTTTGTTACTATCCTAACTGTAAAACTTAAGGAATTCTGAAGCAAATTAAGATTTATGAAATGACTGCAGAACAATGTCACATTCATTCAAATAGTACTCTGTGTGCTGTCTTTCCAAAATAATTTATAAAATACCTCATTGAAAAGAGAATTATAGTTTTGTTTTATCATTGCTTTTGAGGAGCCATCAGAGGTGACTGATGCTTTTCAAATGACCGAAATAGCCTTATCTACTGTTAACATCCACTTCTGTTTCCTCCTAGGCAAAAAGGCGATTGGCGCTCGATGATTCAGACCACCAGTACCAGACAGAACCAGTCAGAACTCCAAGGGGTAGAGGAGGAGCCACAGCGGCAAATGGAACACGGCTAAAGACACCCAGAAGTAAGAAGGAGGCTCCAGGGAGCTCACTTGACATCTTGTTTCTACATTAAACCAGAATTTTTAATGCACAATGATTTTGGTTCATCTTAAGCAAGCCCCTGCCAAGTTATACACACAGAACTGTCTAGATACATTTGTTTTATAGGGTTATTGCATTTAACAATTTTCCTGAGCTGTACATCATCATGAAGGTTTGGTGCTATGTAAGTGCTTCGTTTAGGTTTTCCATTTTAAGCTAAGAATAACAGCCCTTGAACATCTTTATTTTCTGTTAATACTGTATCTCTCAATAGCTATAACAGCACTTTACTACTGTAGAAATTTTATTTGATTTATGTTTTTTGGATAAACATGTCATCAGTATGGGGAACATTCATATTCAAAAAGCACAATAGTGTTTCCTTTAAAGCTAATTGCTTAAAGGCTATTTTTGAATTATACAGTTGAGCTAAGCACAAACTGTATATTCTTTGACTTTTCTATTAACTATCTTTTATGGTCTGCTATATTAGGAACTTTAGAAAATGAAAAAAATGTGTTGCTCATTGTGTTCATGAAATACAGTGAGTAGTGTAAGACAGAGGGCACAACAGGTGACGTGCAGTGGCCCTGTACTCTTAAACTGCTCTTCCTGCTGAGCAGAGCAACAGATGCTGTCTACAGAGTTGCCGGTCATATTAAAAAAATAAGTTTAGCTGGCAAATTGTAACTGAACAATGGGCATAAAATGTTTCCAGCGGTGGATTAAAAACTGAGCTTTAATAAAATTTCTGTCCCGTAGTTTATCTTTATGTAAATACCTAGCTAATCATTTACCTTTCAGCCTTTCATGACTGGAAAAATGCCATTCATTTGTCCCAATATTGTGTGAACAGTGTTCATCAGTGGTTTATACTGTAAATGTTGTCCAGTACAAAAATACCACACTTGTTTTCCTGAAATGACTGCAAAGTTGGCTCTACAGCTTTGTGAAGGAGCCACAACACTAAACAGTCTGCTAATCAATCTACCCACCAAGTAGTTGTGTTGATTTTATTATCAGTTTCTTCTTATAGCTTTGCTGCTGTGGGACTCCTGTGATCTGGTTGATTCTTTAACATATTGATTAAGCTGCATTTCACTTGGCCACCTGCTAAAAAAGACAAAAACAAAACTATCATGGTTTTTTCTTTTTTCAAATTACTTTACTATTTTCTGTTATGAATGTCCCCTTTAGTGTAGTGGTTTGCACATTCGTCTTACAAGCCAAAGGTCCCTGGATCAATCCCAGGTGGGGACACAAGCCCCTATCACCATGGAGGGTTGTGTTAGGAAGGTCATGTGGTGTATAACATCTGCCAAATTACCAATGCGGATTAATCCGCTGTGGAGAATACAAAGAAGCAGCTGAAAGGTACATTTACTATTCTGTTATCTCTGTTCTTCCTTCCTTCCTTTCGTCCACCACAGCGCCCAAGTCTCCACCAGAGAAGACGCGGTACGACACGTCTTTGGGCTTGTTAACAAAGAAGTTTGTGGACCTTCTTGCACAGTCTTCTGATGGTGTTTTGGACCTCAACCTTGCTGCTGAAACCTTACAGGTAAATTGAGGCAAAGTTGTAAAAATTGTCAGACATTGTGTTTGGTGGCTGCTTTTGTGACTAATTTACACTGTTAAAACTGTGCCCTTTCCCGCCACTTGCAGGTACAGAAAAGGCGGCTGTATGACATCACCAATGTATTGGAAGGCATTCACCTCATAAAAAAGAAATCAAAGAACAATATTCAGTGGATGTAAGTGATTATTCTCTCTCACTGTGACGTATAAATGCTTAGAATGACACTTCTCTGCGTATTTTTTTCTTCTTTGTTCCTCTCGTATTTCTCTTTTCTTCAACGGATTTCATATAAGGACGCCTAACTGTGTGACACTCACTCTGCATGTGTCTTTATTTTTTCAGTAATCACTGGGAGGACATGAGTTAAGAGTAGGCCATAGGCCACAGGTTTCTGTGTATCGTAACTTTTCATTTAATTGAAGATCTAAACTTTTCCGTCGTGACTGAGTGTGTACTGTACCCGTTTTATTTTACAAATTTCATTTCCAGAAAAGTTGGGATATTGACCAAAATGTCTTAAAACCAAAAATCTAATTTTATTTGACATGAACCTTTAATTTAACCGACAAAAGTACAGAAAAAATTTCATTAGTTATACTGACCAACTTAGTTGTATTATAAACATACACAAATTGTGAATTTGATGACTGCAATACATTCGAAATAAGTGTAGAGTTAAAAATAAGATTGAAGAGTGCACAGAATATTCAAGTTAGAATGGTTGGGACAGCTCCACATTAAACAGGGTAACTGAGAGAAGGTCAGGTATCATAATTGGGTATAAAAGTACCATCCAAAAACGCTCAGTGTTTGCAAACAAGGATGGATTGTGGTTCACCCCTTTTGTGCCAAAATTTGTCAGTTCAAAAGGAACACTTGTCAACGCAGGATTGCAGAGAATTTAAGTCTTTCAGCATCTACAGTGTAGAATCCTGTGAAAAGATTCAGAATTCTGAGACATCTGAGTGTGTAAAGGGCAAGGTCAGAACCCACTGATAAATGGATGTGATCTTTGAGCTTTCAGGCGACACTGCTTCAAATCCATTGTGCTACTGTGACACACAGCCATCTGGGCTCAGGGGTACTTTGGAAAGTTATTGTCATTTTACACAGTCTGTTGCTGCATCACGGAGTACAACTTTTTAAGTTGGATTACACAGGAAGCCTTACATCAGCTCTATGTCGAAATGCTGCTCAGTTCCCTGAAGCCGAGTTCATCTCAGATCGATCAAAAGACCGAAATTCTGGAGACATTTCTGTGATCTTCAGGTCCTCAGGGGGCATTTCATTGCAAACGGTTATGATTCTGTCATGGAAATTACTGCATGGAACACTTCTAGAAACCATTGTCTGTGAGCAGAGTAGGCCATGCCATCCACATATGCAGGTTAGAGCTCTATTATGGAAAGAAGAAGCCATACACCGCATGCACAATTATTAGGCAAGTGGGTATTTTGACCATATTCTCATTTTTATGCTTGCTTTCCAACTCCCACCTGTATAAACCTGAATGCCTACTGGATTTAAGCATGCAAGGTGATGTGCATTTGTGTAATGAGGGAAGGTGTGCCCTTAGGAGATCAACATCCTATATCAGATGTGGACAATTATTAGGCAGCTTCATTTCCTTATGCAAAATGGGCCAGAAAAGAGCTTGAACACACTCTGAAAAGTCAAAAACTATATAAAAAAAATCTTTCAGAGGGATGCAGCACTCTCAAAATTGCCAAGGTATTAGGACGTGACCACAGAACCATCAAATGAAGAAACGAGTTTAGAGGGGGGAAAAAAACTCAAATTAACTGCCAAAAATTTGAGAAGAATCAACCGTGAAGCTACCAGGAACCCATTATTCTCTAGTGTTGACATATTACAGAACTTCAACCTACCTAGAGTGTCCAGAAGTACAGTGTTTGGAGACATGGCCAAGGTAAGAGAGGCTGAAACCTGATGGACTGATGAACTGAGTGACTCTTGATGTACCAGATGGATGGGCCCGTGGCTGGATTAGCAATGGGCATAGAGCCCTGCTCTGATGCCAGCAAGGTGGAGGTGGGGTACTGGTATGGGCTGGAATTATTAAAGATGAGCTTGTTGGATATTTTTGGGTTGAAGATGTACTCAAATTTAGCTCCCAAACATACCGCCAGTTTCGAGAAGACACTCTCTTTACGCAGTGGTACAGGAAAAAGTCTGCATCTTTCAAGAAGACCATGATTTTTATGCAGGACAGTACTCCATCTCATGAATCAAAGTACTCCACTGCCAGCCAGTAAAAGCCTTAAAGATGAAACGATAATGACATGGTCCCCTTCCTCACCTGACCTTTAAACCCTGTTGACTACCTGTGGGCTCTTCTTAAATGTGAGATGAACAGTGTAGGAAAACAGTACACCTCTCTGAACAGTGTCTGAAACGTCAGAAATGTTTATTGTAAAGTTTGAGGTGTTTATTATTCTCACGTTAACAGATGAAACAAGGGAGATAGGAAATTTTTGTTTTTCTTTGAGGTGCATAATAATTCTGCACACTAATAGTTGCCTGATAATTGTGCACATACAGATATTCTTTTACAAAAGCAAAAACCTCACTTTCACTTCCTTAAATATTCAGGTTTGAGGTTTATTAACATTTTGGATTGACCAAGATCACTGTTGTTGTTAAATAATAAAACTAATCCTCAAAAATGCAACTTGCCTAACAATTGTGCACAAAGTGTATAGTAAAAACATTAGGACTGGGCAATCAAAATTTTGGTAGATTCCTAAAAAGAATGAATGCATTGACCAGCTCAGCAACATCAAAAGGCCTTAAAGTCCAGGAAAGACAACTAAAATAGATGATCACTTGAATAAAAAAGCCCTTCACATCTAACGAACTCAAGATCACTCTCAAGTACTGTAGGTAGGTGTATCATTGCCAAAGTCTAGAGACACCTTCATGAATGTACAGAGGGTTTACAACAGGGTACAAAGCACTGATTGCACCCAAGAACAAGAGGCTAAGATTGGACGTTGCCAGATTTATCTAAACGTCTCCTTAGTTCTGGAAAAAAAATCTTTGGACAGATGAAACCAAGATGAACTTGTAGCAGAATGATGGGAAGAGAAAAGTATGGAGAAGGAAAGGAACAGCTCACGATCTGAAGAATACCACATTATCTGTCAAACATGGTGGAGGCAAAGTTATGGCATGGGCATGTATGGCTGCCAGTGGAACTGGGTCACTAGTGTTTATCGATGATGTGATGTTGATAGAAGCAGCAGGATAATTTCTGATGTGTACAGGACTATACTCTCTGCTCAGATTCAGACAAACGCTGCAAATGGATAACGGACAAATACTTATATTACAATTACATAACCTGTTCCTACTCTAAGCACTCAAAACACTTTTTACTACAAGTCTCATTTACACAGAGATTTATACAGCACTTTATTCTATGCATTAAGTGTTATTTAACTATCATGCACTCTCTGATGGATGTATCAGGAGCAATTTAAGGCTCAGTATCTTGCCCAAAGACACTTTGGCAAGATACTGACAAACCAGTAGCAACTAAAGGCGGCTGCAGTAAAGGCTTGGCATAGCATCTAAAGGGAGAAAACACAGCCATTCTGTGTCTCTGATAGGCTTAATCTGGTTTTTCAGCCTATTAATGGCCTCCTTCACTTGCATCAACACCTCATATTAAAAGTTTCAGTGAACAGCTAACACCAGCTGGACTTAGAATCAACCCCAGATCTTTATCTGTTCCGTTTGTCATGTAAACGTGAGGGAACAGGTCGCATCTGGCCATGAAACTGTCAGAGGCAGCTTACAGCCTACAAAAACTCACACTGTAACTGTACAACAAAACAGGACCATACAATAACTCTACATTTCCATGACCGTGCATGAGTAATTCATTACTGACAGAGCAACAAAGCAAACAGCTACAGTATGTATGTGTTATAACAGAGTGCAACACTCGCTGTATAGAACATTTCCCTGTTTTCCTTTCTGAAGCTTCATATTACAGGGATGACAATGACGCAGCTCAGATTCAGCTGCACTCGTTGCCCAGCTTCTCTCATGGACATGGACATGGACATGGACATGGTTCACTAGAGTGACACAAATTTGATCTGACACTGCTTTTCTTTTTGGCCTCTGCCCACAGTCTCCTCATACTCCTCCTCATTGTCCTCATCCTTGTCTTTCTTCACGTCCATTCTTCCAAAACCAAGTGAACTGACCCAAGACCCTTTATCTATCTGCTAAAGGTTCTGAATGATGTGGGAACGTTTTGGCTTTTAGTGTTTCTATCTGGATAACTGTGTGCTAACTGGGTCAAAGCTGGGCTGACTTCAGTGAACAATACTGACTGCTAGTGCTTGCTAAATGTCTTTATAAAATACAACCGTACATAAATCACAAACATAACCATTTTTTTTAAAAAAATACCTACATATAAACACATTATACAAGAAGTTCACAAAGCAGAACCGGATTTTACAAAGGAGTCCTTTCTCTCTCTCTCTCTCTCTCTCTCGCTCTCTCTCCCCATTTGGTTTTTTAATAGAAAAATAGACTAAAAAGATGAACATGTCAGCTTATGTTCTAATGTATTCTGTTTGATTGTTCAAAGTAAGTAACATGCTTTAAATATTCTAGATTACTTTACCATGCCCTCACATTGTTATTGTATGTAACACTTTACTTTCTTGACCTTTTTATTTTCCACAATATCAAATTGGAAAAAAAATGAATAAACAACATAAAAATGTTGTCTTGCTACTAATCCTCTTAAACTCTCTTTTCCCAAGGCACGAATGGATGAAAAAGATCCTGCTAACAGTAATGTAACTCTGCACTGCTGCACAGAGCAGGGGAGCTAGCTCATTTATCAAACGCCTGTAGTTTTCAAATGTTCTTTAAAAAAAAACCTGTAGAAAATTCTGTTAAAGAAACATCTGGCCAAAAATACAGTATGCACTGTGCATGCTGGTCTTGACTGGAGAAAACAACAAAATATCTGCAGTGATGACAATAAAAACCTTTGAGCTGTTAAGATGACCCCGTAACAATCAAACTACAGAGTTCAAGAGTGAAAGTTCACAAATTCACAACTGAAAGACGACTCAACAACAGCAGAATTACAGAGGCTGTTATCGCAAGGTGTAAAACTCTTATCAGCAGCAGGACAGAAAGGTTCTTGAGCAAATGTTTTTGGACAGATGAGACTAAAATGAATCTTTAGCAAAGTTATGGAAAGATAAAAATGTGGAGCAAGAAGAAGAAAATGTCCATAGTTCAGAATATTCCAGCTCATTGGTGAGGCGTGGATGAGGTCATGTAACACCTGAGCATGTGTGGCTGCTTCTAGAACTAGCTCACCTGTCTTTATAGATAATAGCACGACTGATAGCAGGAGCAGAATGAAGACTGTAAAAAGTAATTTCACCTGTCTCACTGACTGAGTCGTCAGCCTGTAACAACACACTGTGCTAAAAAAAAGGTGCCTGCAAATCAGAATCAGATTATTTTATTAATCACAGGGGGCAAATTATATTTTACCTATTGTACCTGTCATTAAAACAAGAATGCACATCCAGTATCATGAATGCCTTCAATGTCAACTCTTTCCTTTTTAGTGAGTTAAACCAAAAATCTTATTAGTGACAGAAATGGACGGGTACATAGATAGCACTTTCCTACTCTTATTTGTCGTCCTGCACCACAACACCAGTGACTCCTGTTTCCATCCACAGGGTCTATGTGGAGATAGTGGAGGACTGCAAATATGTTGGTATTCACACTGGCAATAAACTGGATTTCATTAAACACACAGAAGACATCTACAAGAAGGACCAGAGAGTCTCTATCTTCTGAAACGACTCAGGTTGTCTGCATTCTGATTCTGATTCTGATTTCTCCAGCTTGGTTTGGCACTAGGAGTACACTGGCCTGTGGCCCCCAGGCTGGGTTAAAAAATGAACATCAAACTATACGGTGTGAAATAAAACATAGTCGATCTCCACTGTAAGTGAGTCATTACTGCTGGCCCATCCTTATACACACACTGACCACTTCATTAGATATACCTGTTAGACTGTTCATTAATGTAAGCAGCCAATCATGTGGCAGCAACTCAGTGCATTTAGGCTTGTAGATACAGTCAAGTTGACCTGCTGAAGTTCAAACTGTGCATCAGAACAGGGTAGAAAGATGGTTTAAGTAAATCTGAAAATGTTATGGCTGTTGGTCTGAGTATTTCAGAAACTGCTGCTCTAATGGGACTTTCCTGCACAACCATCTCTTTATAGAGAATGGTCCAAAAGAAAAAAGAAAATATCCAGTGAGCAGCAGTACTCCAGCTGAAAATGTTCTACTGATGCCAGAGGTCAGAGGAGAATGCCCAGACTACTTCAAGTTTATAGGAAAGCAACAGTGAATCAGACTCATTAGAGCCAAGGTCTGCAGAAGAGCCCCTCTGAATGTGCCACACCTGGAACCTTGAAACAGATGGGCTACAGCAGCAGAAGACCGCACCAGGTGCCACTCCTGTCAGCTAAGAACACAGGATCACCAACACAGGACAACAGAAGATTAGTCTCCATGTCTGGGTCAGAGTTTGGTGTGAACACCATGGAGGCATGGATCCATCCTGCCTTGTATCAGAGTTTCAGGCTGCTGGTGGTGTGATGGTGTGGGGTATATTTTCTTAGTAGCAACTGAGCCTGGTTTAAAGCCCACAGCCTGCCTGAGTATTGTTGGTGACCATGTCCATCCCTTTATGACCACAGTGGACCATCTTCTGATGGCTGCTTCCAGCAGGATAACACTCACAAAGCTCACATCATCTCAAACTGGTTCAGATGTCCTCCACAGTCGCAGATCTCAGTCCAACAGAGACCTTTGGGATGCGGTGGAACAGGAGCTTCTCGTCGTGGATGTGAAGCTGATGAACCTGCAGCAGCTGTGAGATGCGGTCATGATAATATTAAGTGTGAGGAACATTTCAGCAGCGCAATGAGCCTCTACCAGGAAGAATTAATGCCGTTTTCAAGGAAAAAGAGGGTCCAACCCGTACCTAATAAAGTGGCCGGATACGTGTTTGCCTCACCCACCAGGAAATATGGGAAAACAGCGTCATCTACTGGACTGAGCCTTATAGTACAAGAACAGAGGTACAATGTAGGCAAAATATTTGGTGAATTTTTGTACATCTCAAGATCAAGATTCAAGATTCAAGAGAGCTTCATTGTCATTTCAACCACATATAGCTGACGCAGCACATAGTGAAATGAAATAGCGTTTCTCCAGGACCTGGTGCAACATATAAACATGTAAACATATGACATGTGACAGAGACAGGACTAGTTTTTATTTCTACAGGTAAGAAAAATTTA
>VUQH01088224.1:13619-28430 GCA_015106775.1 Etroplus canarensis
TGCTTATACAACTTGTGCACTATTAACCTAGGGAGGTAGGACATAACTTTTACTAAAGTAAAAAAAAAACTGTAGACTTTTTTCTTTAGATTTGCAAAACAGCT
Source organism: Etroplus canarensis (assembly GCA_015106775.1). NCBI lineage: Eukaryota > Metazoa > Chordata > Actinopteri > Cichliformes > Cichlidae > Etroplus > Etroplus canarensis. The sequence continues at coordinate 13,724 of VUQH01088224.1, forward strand.
ATCCAACACAAAGTTACTGTTGAACTCTGCAGCACCACTTCTCGTGTGATCAATCTGCAACAAGGAACAGGGTTACAAATGTTTTCTAACAATGCACCCCCCCCTCCTGACTTCAGTAAATGTCATTATCAAGTAATATGGGATAATCCGCTACATGTTTTGATCGCAGACTAGTGGGCAGTCCTGGGCTGAACCCTGGGTGTGCGCAGTGTCAGGGAAGCCTTCAGTGGTAGAGCTGCGACAGTCAGTCAACACACAGTCTCCGCTCACCTCAGTCTGACCACTCTCTCTCTCTAAATGAAAACGTTTAGGATCAGATATGAAGACGGATAAAACGTCAAACGGCTCAGAAGGTAATTAAACTTTGATGAGATGTTAAGATATGAAACTTCGGTGAATTTGTGGGGTTTTGTTTTCCCCGGTTTTTTTAAATAATAATAAGAAGTCCACTATTGGCTGTAAGCAGCTGTACTGAAGCCAGATGTGTGTAAATGATTCACATGCTGTCACCTTAGTGGTCGGGTAAACGGAACTTTTGACATTCCTCTATAAATATCTTTCAAACTGACGCTTCCAAAGCATAACACTTCTGTTGTATTGCTGTTTCTTCAGGTGAAGCGGCTCCTGTGGCGATGTGAGAGACATTTCTGCTGCTGTAAAGCTGCCGGTGACTCATGGTAACCATGCTCCACTTACCGTCCGTCTTCGTTGCCGCTGCCGTGCTGGCTCTGCAGCTTTGCGTCGGTAAGCTTGGATCAGTGTGTGGATCCCGTTTTCTGATGTTCCTGTTGGCATTTCTGATACACAATCAGCTTTTTTTAAAAGGGAAACTTAAAAGTTATTCCTTTTGACTCTGCCTTGTCATCTTCTGTCGCTTAGGAGCAATTAAAATTGCATGAGGATAATGTTTTTTTGTGTGTGTGTTTACATTTTTCATGTTTGTTTAAAATTGTGCGTGAACGATGTCTTAACGTAATCCAGCTGGCAATTATTCTTTGGCCCTTTCTGCAGTTTTATGGGCCAAATTTGGCTTTGAATCAGTGTAAGACCCACCCCATATGAGCCAAATGTCAGCACCTCTATCCCACAAAACACTTGCTATGACTAGGATGACCAGATCCCAATAAACTAAATGTGGAGCAAACACTGAAATGTTCATATTTAATTTAAAAATACCACAAACTGCAGGCTACTGGATTGGCATCTGGCATGGCATAAATGCAGTAAGCATACAAGGAAGCTTTAATTTGCTTATCTGGTGTTGTGTATCAGTCTTTATATATGCCTGTGTTCTCTTTATTTCTGCTGCTGTTCTGTCTGGTAACCATCTTTGGGTTTCAGTAGAGATGCATCTATAGCCTGATGTACATTTTTTAAGCCATATCTAGCAATTTTAGCAGTTTTTAGCCAGTTATGACACACACGTATACTGTGTCACTTTATGCCATATTTTCCCCTGTGCAAAACTTAATAAAGACTCCAGCTAAGGAGACAAAAACTGCATTTCTCAGGATATACTGCCACTTCATTTAGTTCCATCATGTTCACCAAAATCTGCAAAGGTTTTGGTAAAAAATAATTTCCCTGATGGGTACAGCAATAGACAGACTGTCACTTAAGCACACATAAATCAGGTAAAATCCAGACTTTAGAAGAGTGCATGCCCTGCAGAGACAGTTAAAATGTGGGACATTGCTATCAAGATGTGGGACAAGGGATAAAAATGCTGTGCAGTCCCACTTGAAGAGGGACAGGTGGTCACCCTTGGTGTAACTATATCTGAAGTGCATTTAAGACTTTAGGATCATTTCTGGCCCACATAAAATTTGCCACTGCTATAACTGAACCTTTAGTGCCATAAGTAGCCTGCAGTAATCCTTCTGTTCATGCTATCTGGAATATAACATAGTGGATATAAGATACGTCATGTGTGGTCTGTAAGTTGTTCTTTCTGCTTTTAGGTGAGAAATCGTGTGACATCCGGTCCAGTGCTGGGGATGTGGTGGAGCGAGGTTCCAGTTTTGATATGTTCTGCACCTTTAACTGGGAGTGTAAAGGCGCCTGTAAAGTGTACAGCGGCCACCCTCCCACAAAGCAGAGTCACATAGAGTTGAATTCTACAACTATATGTTTTAAGGTGGTGAACATAACAGAGAACAGAACATACAGCTGTCGCTGTGACGATTGTGTTGAACTGGACCCGTGTGGAATGGACATTTCAGCTGGATGTGAGTGTTAAGTGCACAGAAAATCACCCTTTACTGAGACGTTTATCCCAATTTCATAGAATTAAAGTCATGTATAGTCAAGCCTTTAAATACATGAGCTCCTTACATTATAGTGGTTCAACTGATTTAATTTAAATGACAGCACTAAACTTGTCTTGCATTTACAAAAACTTCTGCATGCGTGCGTTGTATTTCAAGAGGAGGTTTTGTCATTTTAAGGTTTGAAAAAGCTGTGAAAACAGGGCCATTTGGTTCTGCTTTCTTGTTTTTACTCAATGTACACTCTGGTGGAAAGTTAAAGGTTGAGAAAAGCTAAGTGTTGAAACTAACTATGATAAATTGCTTATTTGGACTACATAGAAGTGGCTCATTCAAGTGTGAAAACAGGCTTCTTGTTGTTTTTGACACATGCAGCATAAAAGACAAAGCTTATACATTTCAATACTTTTAGTATTGTTCTCCACTAAGTGCTGAATTATTTCTCTGTCTTCTTTGGTCTCCAGACTTACCAGATCACCCTAAAAACATTTCATGCATCCACAAAATCCTGAAGAATGAAAGTGGAGTTGTGGTCTGCACTTGGAACAAAGGACGGGACACTTACCTTCGGAATAGTTCAACGCTGTGGTGAGTCACCACATTGTTGCATTTAGCAAATATTCTGCTAATAATTGATATTATAAAACAGCATCAATAACAATATATACCGTCAACTGAAACTTTCAGGGTGAGAACTGACTCGGGAAACCATTCGTCATACACACTCTCCAATAAGGCAGCACAGTTACTGTCAGCGAATATCACTGTGTCCAGATCCGCCCGGCTCATCTCGGTGTGGGTTCAGACTGAAAATGCACTGGGCTCTGCAGAGTCCTCCATCATCAACTACACACTCAATGACATTGGTAAGGTTCACGCAAGTTGATGACCAAAGACTCCAGTTGTGAAACTTCTGCACAGACAGCAAGAGTAATGTTTTGCATTTTCTAGACGATTGCAAGGCATGAGAGCATAATGATCCTCTGGGTGGAATTTTAAACCAACTTTGCAGTAAAAACTGTGTTTTATACCTTAGGCTTGAAGTTTATCTTCCATCCTTCTTTTCAAAATCAACCAAGAGGCATACAGAGGAATCTTATCTTTTGAATTGCTGAGAACTCATTTTGCTTGACATTTGCAGCCTATTTTGTGAATGATGCGCAAAATGTTGGTTTTTGTAATTTATTTGTCTGTTTTTTGTTGGTTTGAACAGCGATGCCAGTAACTCCTGTTCTCAGCAAATCAAAGTGCTATTCCCGGAGGTGCATCATCACAGTGGAGCAGTCTGTGAGGACTCAACACCTGGAGATCCAATACAGAGCTGAACAGCAAACATGGACATCTTATCCAGACTCACTAAGAAGCTTTAACACTTCACCTTTTGAAAATGTAGGGACTTTCATTTGAGTTGAAGTTAGCGATATTGCAGGAAGTTACTTAAACCTTTGAAGATATACATTTGCTACATGATGAGACCTCACTGGTCTACTGCTGATTCAGAGCAAAAGGCATATATGAGTAGCAGTGCTGATATGAGCAAAAATAAACCTACAGTGATGCTCAAGACAAAAAGCTAAAATTTGTCCTTTCATTCCCTATCAGGTGTTCTCATAGTGTGTTACTTAATTGATCATTTTCACAAGCAAAACTCTCACAAAAACAACACAACAACAGAAATTGGGATCTGGATATCTGGAAAAATATGCATATTATTAACCTACAGGTTGTGCAGATGAATTCCTCCCTCTGGTGTGTCTCCTCTCTGGAGCCCTACAGGTTGTACCATTTCAGAGCCAGATCCAAATTCAGCACTGGCCTGTGGAGTCAGTGGAGCACAATCATTTCCAACTGGACTCAAGAGGAAGGTAAGTTATCTGTTATGTATGTGTTATTAATTATGTATTACCCTGCAGCTCTGGAAGATTGCGTCAAGATATCCTTTATTTATCATTCAGTCTACAGACAAAATGATAATGAAGGACAGCTGTAGTACAGCTGTGGCACAGATATCCGTGCAAACTATCAGAAAATACAGTAGTGTTTCCTCTTGGTTTTTGAGGCAATTATCTGCTCACCACTGACTGCGCCACCGAAACAGGACACGTTTGTTTATGTGCTGAGAACAAAAGTGGCTACTACTAATAAGAGGCAATATGTACAATTTCTTCTACTGAGAACATGACAACATTGTCAATAAACAGTTATTGAGTAAAATTAGATATGATTTAAATACTGGGCCACAGTGAAGAATGGTATACCATAAAAAAGACAGTAATGCTTTATGGGAACCATCGCTGCATATTTGATATACTGATGGTGTGAAGATATGCAGGCCTCCCTACATATATATAAACTATGAATGTACAACAATGACGGATCATCAGTTTCCATGAACAACCAAGCATGACAAAGGTCAGAATAAAAAAGGTGAAGACAGAAGGTGAGGAGTATCTAGCATGGATGCATCAAACAAGTTAATTGGAGTTACTTGTCTGCCTTCCTCATTTTCTTGCACAAACACATGCCGTCAAAGCCTCTGAAGAAGGCTAATTTTAAGTTGGTAGTTTTAGTTAAACACAGCTGTTTTAATGGAACATAAAAACTCAGAAGCCAACCAAGTGAAATTTGTAGTTTTTTGCATTTAAAAGGTAGAAGTGCACCAAGCGACTCTTAAGTCTCAGTTTTCCAACAGCACTTGAACTCATCAACTGTCTGTTGTATATGATTTATCAGTAATTAAATTTTCATTCTTTTGAGAGATTACTGAAACTGAAAAAACTGAAAACCTGCAGTGTACTTTGGAATGAAGTTGGCACAAGTTTACATGTATTTTAATTATTAAGATGAAACATCCAAAACACCCTGTGGGTTTGTCTAACCTCATTTACATTTTTACAGCATCTTCCTACATTTTGTACACAAATTACAGGGTGTGGTGACCTTTTCTTTCCCACATGGTTCTCATGTACGGTCACACTCTACTGTCAGTACTGCCAGTCAGTGTTACCATAGTGGTCCCCTCCCTTGTTTTTGTAGCTGTACAATTAAAGACTTTATGTAGTTTAGTCAGGATAAAACTTGCAGGAAATATCAGGCATAAACCTACATATTTTTTTAATTAACCATACTTTGTCTAAACAGTAAAGGTATCATTTTTACGTATTTTAAATCGAATGACGACTTTGATTTAAAAAACATGAGGTTTCTTGGAATTGATACTCATTGCTCTCAGATTTAAGTTGAATGGAAAATTTAACCGAGATGTACAGTGGATATTTGTCACTTTCAAAGGATTTCAAAGCATTTCATCAATGACTAGTACAACTGATAAGGAATACCTTACAAGAAACCATCAGACGTGAGCTGCTGATGGACTCATCTATTGAAAAATATTCTTATCCAATTCTAATCTGTAAGGGTAGACATTACAAAGCATCTGCCTTAATTCAATTACTGCGCCCTAGTGAACTTTTGTTGTTTGCTTTATTTTAGCTCCTTCCAATGAGCTGGATGTGTGGTTTGCTGAACTTGCATCTGATTTTAAATCCATAAGAGTTTACTGGAAGGTAAGCAACCGATCGTGCAAACAAACAGACTGTTCAATTTTTGTTGCAGAGTTTGCTGAGCTTTGTAAAAGTCTACAACATATAGCACACAGCATGTAGCACTGCTGCACAGTTTCATGAGTCTGAGGGTTTGAGGTCTTCATGTGTTCCCTCTCCCCTTTCTAGCTGTGTGCCTGTGTGGGCATGCGGCATTGCAGCCATAGTAACACTTTCTGAGCTTCACTGTTGTGTTCTGCAAACTAAATGTCAACAACTGACCACCTCTGAGGTGTTACATTCGCGCACACACAGACACACAGATCCCCACACATCCCCACCCTATACCGCACACAACACACACACACACACACACACACATACCTACAACCTTTTAATGTCATATGAAGATGAAGAAAGATAAGTGAAACCTGTCAGCAGACACCGCAGTTTCACTTTACAAGAAAACGAAGAGCTGAACAGAAATGATGTGTCTTACATACTCATCTTGCAGCGATGTTGATTTTGATCAGTGTCTAAATCCTAGGCCCTATGTAATCATTTCCTTTGTGTCTGGCCTGCATCCTTCAGTCATCAAAAAAGGAAATATATCATTAACGTAATGTTTAACTTTGAAACATTTCGTTGAATGCAGGACGCGAACATTTCCATCGCTAGAGGGAAGATCATAGGGTATGAGCTCAGCGTTTCAAGCCCAAACTATCATGTTAATGTCAGCGCTGATGCCAGGAGTTATAAAGTCGAACTTTGTGCCAGCTGTGAAGTGACAGTGTCGGCTCGCAACTCTAAAGGTCTGTCCCCTCCTGCCAGAATAACAACCCGTCGCACTGAAGGTAAAAACAAAAAGACATTTGTATGACTAAATATTTGTTTTTGTTTTAATGTATGGAAATATTAACTGCAGAGCTCCTGTGCTAAAATTTTAAAAAATGTCTTTGTTTGTTGTAAATTGAGTAACCACAAACCTATGAGGACAGTATGCACCACTACATTAAATCTAAGGTAGCACAGTGGACCTTCATAGCTAAAAGGTCTTAGGTTCAAATCCACCAGTTGGGAGCCTTTTTGTGTGGAGTTTGCATTTCCTCCCAGTGCCTGTGTGGATTCATCCCACAGTCCAAAGCCATGCTTGTTAGGTTCATTTGTAATTCTATTGGCTGTAGGGGTGAATGGTTATCTGTCCCACTGTGTTAGCCCTGCGATAGCCTGGCAACCTGTCCAGGGAATATCCTGCCACTCACCCTATGACAACTGGGATAGACTCCAGCGTGGCTCCCAGCAACCCTGAATTGGATGAGTGGAAGAAAATGAACGGATGGCATTAAACATGTTTATCATTCAAGTGACAATGCAATGTTCCTCTGCAAAACATTGTAGACGTGCACCATCCACCTAAAGACAGTTAAAGACCAAACACCCTCACCTAGCAGGAAAGTGCCTTTCACAGAACTAAGGAACAGCTGGAGCAACACAGTAAAGAGCCCATGATGTTGACCCAGACCCTAAATTCCCCAGATCCCAATCCGCTTGAGCATCCATGCATCATAGTCCAAGGAGTAAGTTTAGGATGACCAGATGTACTACTTTATGTGGGACTCAACAGCATTTTTTTTATTCAGTGTCACTTTTCCCACATACTGAGACAGTGTTCTGTATTATCATAATAGGTTTATAAATTCTGGCTTTAATTCAGTGGCAATGAGACAGCAAGGAAGCTGTAATCGTTAACCTGTCACAGTCTTTTCTTGCTCTCATGCTACTCCAACAAAAATACAAAGTTACAACGTATGCAGATTTTGGTGGACTTTTGTGACCACTACCACAAAGCAAATTACATTTAACTACAACAAAAACAACTTATTACTGCGGGGGAAGTTGCTGGAAGGTGATTCTCAGTGTTCGTTTTTAATTTCACACAGGGAGAATATGACACTCTACACGTGATTCTCACATTGTAGATTAGCTGTATCAAAATTTCAGAATCCCTCTCAGCATTAGTAACTTGGCCTACACTGTCCCACGCAGACATACTCTTTGGTCTGCTTTTGGTTTGTCTGGATCTGGTCACTCTAAGATGCCTCAGGACCAAAAGGATCTGCAGTTCAACATCCTGGTGTCAGACAAAACATGAGGTCCTGTGTCTACATCCCAGTGGGTCAGAGCTGTTTTCAGGGGGCCTGTGCTTAATATTTGGGATGGCTGGTTTTTATGTTCAGGATTGTGAGTGTAAACCAAACTGATAAAGGCCTTGAAGCAGGGGCCATCCTCAGGACAGGATCAGATAAACATGTAATAATTCAGGGCACAGTTTATTTAACACTGAACATTATTAGTAAACAACAACATATTTTTAACCAATCAAACTGCCTAATCAAAAACTTTTCCCAAATGGTTATTGAGTCTTTTGATGTCTGTTCTTGCTGTCAGTCAAGCCCCGTCAGGATGTGCAAGTAACAGCTGGCAACTACAGTGTCACCATCTCCTGGACAAAACCTAAAACTGCACCACTACCCGCTTCATATGTGTTGGAGTGGTACCCAGAAGGCAACAAGGTGGAGGAGCTCAGATGGGTCAGGCTGAGCAAGAACAAAACCCACACTCTTATTTCAGGTAGGAAGTGAAAGTTAACAGAAATGAAACAAAGGCAGTAATGAGCAGTTACTTTTTTAAATTACATTTTGCCTACTTCTGCTTCTGTAATCTCTTTTCTTTTCTCTCAAAATGCTTCTCTGTCCTCCATTCTGCAGATATTAAGCCACTTGAGTGCTATGAGGGAGCAGTGTATGTTTTCTATAATGAGAGTTCATTTAGTAGGACCAGATTTAAAGGTGTCGCCACTTTGGAGTTAGGTAAGACCTAACAGTGATATCAGCTTAACTTCAGTATTAATTTATAATCCATCAGGCCTGGCTATATAATAGTACTGAGCCTCAAATGACAAAATTATTGAAATATTCCTCTTTACAGCCATCATATTCAACAGAGTTGTTTGGGTTGTGCTTGTGGTTTGCAGCACCTGAAGCTGGTCCAGTTCCCCAAGAGACGGTTGAGGGAAAAAACATTAAAATTACCTGGACAGAGCTTCCCTGGAATCAGCGCAGGGGTTGCATCACCAAGTATACCATCTATTTAAGTAACAGCAGTGGATACCGGACATCTCGTAAGAATAACTTAAGCTGTGGTTGTATAAGGCTGTACTTTTTAAAAATTATTTTAATTCAAAGTTTTAGTTTTTCTTTGCCCCAGACTATCATTTTTTTATTTTACAAGAGTAAGTACATGAAGAAAATTAGAGGCCTGCATCAAAGAGAATATGGGGTTGGTTTAAAACCTTGTGGTCATCACTCTGGTTACTGGTAACTCACTTGGTGACTTTGTTAATGTTTTATTCACCTCCTCCTCATTTTGTAACAATGCAGGAGGATATTGAATTTTATTGAATTTTTCATAGTGAAGCAGTGTATTCAAATGAAACATTAGAAGGACAGAGGATTTATTTTTAAAAAATAAAATCATAGACTGTATGTAAAAGATAGACATAGTCAATGTGATAACCAATAATTTGTAAAGTTAGGTTTTCAAGCTTCAGGTTCAGTATTGCTTCTGTTATTCTCATGTGTTTGACGCCACTTGTCATGATTTTTTTACAAACTGAGTGTCTTGTTGAAATGTTTGATTGAGAGCATTAACTCATCAGGAACATATTGTCTTGAGCTCATTAATTAAATGCCAGTAGGATCATTTTCTTGCAGACTGCTACAGTTTGACTTCTTTGTGATACCAGAGGAGTGTTCCCCCAAGTGGCCAATAGAAAGAATGACTGTTTAAGGCAAATTGAAATTAGCTTCTCTTTTCATACTTGAAGCTACTTCTGTCCAGTCTATGATTAAAATGTGTTTTTTTAATCATACAATAACAATAAAAACATTTACAATGTACCATGCATGATTAACACTATGTACACTCACTGGAGGTTTGCATGTGCTTTGCAGCATGCATACTAATCTGAATCAGAATCAGAATACTTTATTAACCCCTTCGGCTTTGTGTGTTTACATATTTTCAGACAGTATACCAGCAGAACAGAGGATGTATATGATCAAAAACTTGGCTCCAGATGACTACAACCTGTGGATGAGTGCTTCAACTGCTGGAGGTGAAGGCCCTCTAGGTCAAAAAATCAAGTTCTTCATTGAACGTAAGCACCTCTTTCAGTTTTTTAAAAGAACTTTTTTGGAAAATAGATGTATTTTTGCAGAAAAATAAGTGAGGAGTTCATTACCGCACTTACAGCATGTTTGTTAAGTAAATATAGACTGGCAACCTGTAGTAACTCTAAACACTAGCAGACATTAAATATATTGTCTTAACTGGTGAGCTATGAGGGTGATGGTGGGCAAATCAGGGTAGGTGTTTATGCCAAGCTAAGCTACCTAGTTGTTGAGTGTTGTGTAAGAAATTCATGTCAATAATCTCATCTCTAGTTCTGAGAATTAAGATCCTTTGGATCTGCATTTGTTTCCAGTGGATGAGTTCTGTGGACTGAGAAATTGCACTTCTCTATCTGGCAGTGTGATGGAGAAGCCTGGGTCTGGCAAATCAAAGAGCCAATTAAATGTAACAATACAAATGGTAAAGGCTATTTAGTATGCCATAATTCAGTCCCCCTTTCACTAAGTGCCATTTAGCCAGCCATGCCACTTAACTTCATTAGGACTTTTGCCATTTGCCACAATTATAGACAGGGTTTTTTAAAGGGGTTGGAAAAACACCCCTGGGCACTCTTTCCCACTCTGACCCCAACCTGAAGGAAAGAGGTCATCAGCAGGGGAGGAGACCTTGAACCATCCATGCTTCCTCAGGAGGAGGGAGCAGAGTTGGGTACTGGGAGGTGCATGTACAACAGTTAGTGTGAACCCACCGTGCCAGGCTTTGGGTAAGCTTCTCCTGCCGGCTCACACACTGTCATCCATGCTGTCAAAGTGTGAGCACTGAATGTGAAAGTCCATTTTTGATTTGATTGTTGTTTGCGCTGTAAACCATTTAAAAAAGCAGCACAATAATCACAGGGTCTTTTATCCACACTGGGGTTAAAAGATAATACAGCAGAGGCAGGGGCATGTACAGGGGGAAATCCCCACAATCGCCCCAGCAAATCGCACCCTGATTTTGAGCCAGGCCCACTCGTCCAACATCAGTGTCTGACCTCACAAATGCTTTTCTGGAAGAATAAATGACCACAGACACACTCCACACACTCCAAAATCTTGTAGAAGTCCTTCCCAGAAGAGTGGAATCCGTCAAAGCTGCATATGGGCCTCCATATTAATGCCTGTGGATTTAGAATTGGATAGCATTAAAGCTCCTGTTGGTGTAATGAGTAGATGGCCAAATACTTTTGACCATGTAGCGTAGATATGGCTGTAATGTCTGTTTTTAAATGATCATCCTAGAATAGATTGTATGCTTTGACCTGACATTGTTTTTTTCCCTGCAGCTGACACTGAACTGCTCCTCCTACTATTGTGTGTAGCTGCTTCCCTGATTGTGCTGTTTCTTCTTTGTTTGTACCAGAACTCAACAGTAAAGCAGAAGTACGTATGCTACATAAGCTTTATATGGATTTACAGAAGTGAAAGCAATTAATAGTTAAACTTTTGTATTGTTTTGTTCATGCAGTGTTGCTATAAAAAGTTTCCTTGTGGTATTTTCTCATTGTCCTTAAGGTTCTGGGAGCTTTTCCAGTGCTTCATGCTTGATGTTGTGCCGGATCCTGCAAACAGCAAGTGGGCCAGAGAGTATGTCCAAAATAAGGTAAACATTTTAGAGTTAACAATAATTTGAGCTGTAGGACATCTCGCAGCATTCCTCATTTGAACATGTGTCTATGTTCCAAGCAGGACAAGATGAACCTGCAGCCCCTACAGTCCAGTGTGCCCAGGGAGGAAGAAAAACTTATCCTGGTGGATGTGGAGGAGCTGCCCAAGCAGAACAGTGACACCGCAGCATCTACAAACATCTTCTCCCACCTCCTTCCTCAGACCAGCCTGAGCCCAGAGACAGAGGCAGTCATACTGCAGTATCCTCTGACCACCTACATCAAGAGCCTCTCCCATGACTCAGACAGCTCCTACCACACAGAGACCTCTGTAGACACAACTGTTGACTACATTTCATCACACGGGCCAGGAAATATGGATGAGGAGGATCAAGAAGATAAAGGGGAAGAGCTTATAGACATCCATTTCTTCCCCAGTCACAACATCTTCATGGAGCCACTGGTGTTTGAAGGGAAGCTGACCCTGGATGCAGTCAAAATTGACTGCAGTGATTTCTTTCAGAACGATGAGTGCAACTGAACACTTAAGCAAAATGAAAACTGTTATTTTAGAGGAAGAGTGCTGCTAAAAATAATGACTGGAGCCTGACTGGATTCTGTTTCAATGCTTCTTTTTGGATCAAGGAACTGGCTGAGAACTGCATGAACTACCTCCTTTCTCACTAAAACCAGAACTGTGCCATAATCAGCTCACTCGCTGAAGGCTAGGCTTCAGTTATGCAGTAATCATTTTAAATCCAGAGTATTTTTTTTTTCATTTCATGCATTACAACTGTTTTAATCTTAAAAACGGCAATGGACACACTAATAGCATGACTACAATGAACACAGTGCAAGCTTGCAAGAGATATATCTTGGGTCTGGCTGTCTGAACATCAGCTCAGCCAGAAATCCTAATCAAACATCATCTATTTTATTATTTGCACCTGTGTTTTTCCTACTGTGACATCTTCAAATGTCCTCTGTCCTTTGTAAAAGGTCTATCCCAAATGCATTCTCTATTATAGCCTTGACTATCCTGTGTATTTATATCTATCCTACCTCAGTCTTAGCTCATCTAAAAAAAAAGGAGAAAGTCAAATTGAATCAATTAGAACTTACTGCATCATCTTTTAACTAAAACCATACTAATGTTACATTGAGGATAATGGCAGTGATCTAATGTTTATGGAGTATCTCTACTACACTCAGTGAACACTTCATTAGAACACCTGTACACCTGCTTGTTTTTACAATCATCCAATCAGCCAGTCATGTGTCAGTGGTGCAGTATAGACTTCTGCAGATACACGTTCAGGAGTTCAAGTTAAATGTCAGAATGAGAAAAATATTATCTTAGAGAATTAGCATGATTCCTGGTGCCAGATTTTTGCCACAACAGTGTCTAGTACCAAAATGGGTAGAAAAAAATAGTTACTACAGTTCTGTGGATATAAACAGCTTGATAATAAGAGATGTCAGATAATTTCTAGGCTACTTGGAGCTGTCAAAAAGGTGATGTTAACTCAGATAAAACTTCTTTACAGCTGCACTGAGCAGAAAAGCACCTTAGACGCATCAAATCTCCACATCGGGATTGATTTCTCTCAGCCAAGAGCAGAATTCTGAATCTGCGGTGGGTACGAGCTGCACAACTGCAGACCGGTGAACATAGCCTGGTCTGATGGATATTCACTTCTGCTGAGGCTCCATGTGTAGGATTCATGTACCCAACTTGCCTTGTGCTAAAAGTCTAGGCTAGTAATGGTGGTGTAATGACTTTGGACCCCATAGTCATACCCCACCAGCTGAGGATTGCCACATGTGCATCCCTTTATGGCCACAATTTACCACCTTCTAATGGCTACTTACAGCATGTTACAAAGCAAGTCACCTTAAACTGGTTTAACTCAGTAAAGCACCTTCAGGACATATTAAAACAGGAGTTATAGCTTGAATATGTAGCCGACAAATGTAAAAAATTATGTGATGCATCCCTGGCAACATGGAGCAATTACTACAGAGATGCAAAGGTGACTGGTGTAATAAGTTATTCCTGGGGGAATATAATTGTTTGCAAATTTTATACCAGTTTCATACAATCAACAGTTTTTCACTGAATGCCATAAACATGAACCTCTTGATGGGGCAAAATAAAGTTGTGGTAAAGATGTTTGGTTGTTGAGTGACGTCTTCCCCTGAGCCATGAAGTTGCTGGCCTGGCCTAAAAAAACGTTTAAATTTGATGAATGTACAGTGCTTTTCTTTTACATTTGTGTATTTTGGATGGGTTTGACTAACCTCTATGATGACTTTGCACCCTATGATTGTCTTTATTTGGGAGTCAGTATAGCTCGAATGGATACCTGATTTACTTGAGGCTCCAAAGTCTGATTTTCAGTTTTGATGTCAGTGCCAATAAATGAATTCATCATCTGCACTTAGCAGCACTAACATTCTATGACTTTCTTTTAGTCTTGTCTTTTCTTTCTTTTTGTGGATACTGACTCTAAAGCCAGGTAGCTGGTTATCAGAGTGGTACCGAGCAAACCTCGCTCCTTGCAGTCGCCATGCGGTAACTAAAGGTATATCCCTGAAAAGCCCAGTTTCTTCACGGATACTGAACTGACCTGACCCCACTTGTCATGACATGAAGATAACTGGATGATTAAGAATCAATGTATGCAGCGACAAAGTGGATTCCATAATATTCCTGGAAGTTTTTTACTGATTTCAGCAACAGCAAATGACAGATATGACATTGTGTCATCATGAACTTGTTTGATCTTATTCTTCTTTCGGCTGTTCCCGTTAGGGTTTCGCCACAGCGGATCATCTGCCTCCATCTCATCCTATCCCTTGCATCCTCTTCCCTCACACCAACCCTCTGCATGTCCTCCTTCACTACATCCATGAATCTTCTCTGTGGTCTTCCTCTTCTCCTCCTGCCTGGCAGCTCCATCTTCAACATCCTTTGTCCAATATATCCACTATCCCTCCTCTGAACATGTCCAAACCATCTCAGCCTTGCCTCTCTGACTTTGTCTCCAAGCTTCTCA
>VUQH01088226.1:0-34928 GCA_015106775.1 Etroplus canarensis
TGAGACCTGCTATGATGTATGGTTTGGAGACGGTGGCAGAATGGAAGATGTTGAGATGGGAGTGACCAGGAACAGGAGTGACGGGATTAGAAATGAGTACATCAGAGGGACAGCTCAGGTTGAGAAGTTTGGAGACAAAGTCAGAGAGGCAAGGCTGAGATGGTTTGGACATGTTCAGAGGAGGGAGAGTGGATATACTGGACAAAGGATGTTGAAGATGGAGTTTCCAGGCAGGAGGAGAAGATGAAGACCACAGAGAAGATTCATGGATGTAGTGAAGGAGGTCAAGCAGAGGGTTGGTGTAAGGGAAGAGGATGCAAGGGATAGGATGAGATGGAGGCAGATGATCTGCTGCGGCGACCCCTAAGGGGAGCAGCCGAAAGAAGAAAATGACTCTCACTTAAAAGGTGAAACTATATTTTTGATGTGTTTGTGAGCCTGATTCTGTCTAAAGGTAAGAAAATCCACCTACCGGTACCCCTAAAATTCATTATTTTGATCATCTAATCTGAGATGAACTATACTGCTCAAAAAATCAAATGAACACTTTTTAATCAAAGCAACAAGTCAGTTAAACTTCTGGGATACTGATCTGGTCATTTAAGTAGCGGGGGGGGGGTTGTTGATCAGTTTCAGCTGCTGTTGTGTTAATGAAATCAACAACAGGTGCACTAGAGTATTGCATTTGGCTAGGGTCAGTGCCACTACTGGTAGCATGAGGCGATGCCTGGACCCTACAGAGGTTGCACAGGTAGTTCAGCTCTTCTGGGATGGCACATCAATGCATGCCAGTGCCAGAAGGTTTGCTATTTCTAAGTACAGTCTCAAGAGCATGGAGGAGATTCCAGGAGAAAGGCAGTTACTCTAAGAGAGCTGACCAGGGCCATCGAAGGTCCTTAAACCATCAGCAGTACTGGTATCTGGTCTTTTGTGCAGGAAGTAGCAGGATGAGCACTGCCAGAGCCCTACAAAATAACCGCCAGCAGGCCATTGGTGCGAATGTCTTTGACCAAACAACCAGAAACAGATTTCATGAGAGTGGTCTAAAGGGCCTCCCATCCTCTAGTGGACCCTGTGTTCGCTGCCTGGCACCATGGAGCTTGATTGGCATTTGCCTTAGAATATCTGAGTTGGCAAGTCGACCACTGGCGCCCTGTGCTTTTCACAGATGAGAGCAGTTTCACCCAGAGCACATGGCACAGACATGAAATGGTCTGGAGTGGCTGCGGAGAACTTTATGCTGTCTGTAACATCTTTCAGCATGATCATTTTGATGGTGGGTCAGTGATGGTCTGGGAAGGCAAATCCATGGAAGGACACCAAAACCTCTACGGGCTAGGCAACAGCACCCTGACTGCTATTAGATATCGGGATGAAATCCTTGGACCCATTGTCAGACCCTGCACTAGTGCAGTGAGTCCTGGGTTCCTCCTGGTGCTCAACAAAGCCCAGGTTCATGTGGCAAGAATATGCAGGCAGTTGACTAGCTCCCACACTTGCCTGACCTAAATCTAATAGAATACCTCAGGGACATAATTTTTTGCTCCATTTGACACTGCCAGGTTGAACCTCAGACTGTCCAGGAGCTCAGTGATGCCCAGGTCCAGATGTGGGAGAAGATCCCCCAAGACACCATCTGTCATCTCATTAGGATCATGCCCCAACATTGTCAGGCATGCATACAAGCACATGAGGGCCATAAAAACTACCAAGTACCATTTTGAGTTACTGCAATGACATTTCAGCGAAATGGACTGGCCTGCTGCATCCTTTTTTCACTTTGATTTTCAGGTGTCTTTGAATTCAGCCCTCTGCAGGTTGATAATTTTAATTTCCATCAAATAACGCAGCATCCTTTCATTCCTAACACATCATCCAGTCCATATCAGTATAGATATCCAGCATGATTTTTTCCTGTTGAGTTATGGTGTGTTTTAAAAGTGTTCCTTTAATTTTTTTGAGCAGTGTACTTAAAATTGATTGAAGCCACAGCCAGCTTCTTTTCACTATAATGATGTATTTCCCTGTATTATCAACACTACACTTTAAACTTACTTTTAGTATAAAAGGTCATAGTTTGTAATTCAGCTATTGTACCTTTTTTATTATTGAAACTTTAAAGTCATATATAGCTATTAATGTGTTAATGTCTAATGTATAATGTATACAGCAATTTTAAAAGAACAGTTCACCCTAAAATTAAATATAACTATTCTTTCTCTTGCCCGTAGAGCTACTTATTCATCCATCCACCTATCCATCCATCTTATGTTGCTTATCTGGGTCTGTGTCACAGGGGCAGCAGTCTAAGCAGAGATGTCCAGACTTCCCTGTCCCCGGCCACCTCCTAACTCTTCTGGGGGGACACGGAGGTATTCTCATGCCAACTGAGAGACATAACCTACCTAGAGCAGGGGTTGGCTTCCTTTACAATTAAAAGAGAAATTTTTGAGCAAGTTTGTCCTAAAAATTTGTATGGAGCCAATAAAACATATATGAGCCTTAAAGTGAAGGTGGCACAGCCCATTTAGTAAACTTAGGCCATAATTAATACTTATAGGCGTAAATAATTTGAGTGCTCTGCAGTGGCCATTTATCATTTTTTTTGGTACTTTAACTTTGCATTTTGATTTCAATAATACCATTTGGTGTTGCATTTATAAAATCACAGCAAAACCTTAATGGAAAGTGTTACATTTTCAAATTATTTTTAATAACAAAATGTAACAAATGTTTGGAGAAGGAAAAAAATATTTAGGGGCATACACAGATTTGTTGCTTAGAATTATATGAAGGCAGCCAGGGATCAAACCACCAACCTTCCGATTGGTGAACAACCCAATCGACGCCCTGAAGCTCACCCTGCTTTATCTTCCTTCTGGACACTAATGGGGACCATGATTTACAGAATGTATGTCATTGTGTATTAAGTAAGACTTAAAACTAATGACTGAGACCATAAACTCATCAGGGAAGTGTTTACTGAGGCTGCCGAGCAAGGGAGCTGAGGACTGTTTTTTCCATAGATTTCTAGAAACCTGGCTGGTTGCCCCCTACTGGTCATTACAAAGAATGCAGATGTGAGGCATCATGGATTGATGGATGGATGGATGGATGGCTTCACTGTCTGACATGGAGTCTACCTTCATCTTTTATGTACAGTCTTTGCTCATGACAAAGCTTTAATATCAGCTACCTGCAGGCTTCTTTAGGCTGGCAGATGTAGATTTTAGAAAGAAAATAGTACGTACATGAAACTGCTCACAATACGATTTCTAAATTGTTTTGAGTAACCTGATCAAGACAAGAGACATTGTTGCTGAGTTTTTCAAAAGAATTTTTGGGGCTTTGAGCACAAAGGGTAAGTGCAATCTACCTCCATTATACTCAAGAGAAAGCAAACATTTTTAACAAAACCAACAAATCACATCCAAAAGTCTATTTTTATACCACTACAGGCCAGAGGAAGAATATGTTGATTTGATTCAGTGGTTGAACTGTGTATTTAAATGTTCATTTGATAAGGAAGACCTACATGGACCAGAAAGTACCACAAAAAAGAAAATCATGAGCTCGCCAGTTTTGTTTCCGCTGAAAGCTTCCTCTGTATTTTCAGCATTTCGGCTTTGTTTGTGCATCTTTGACAGTGTGTCTTTGTCACATACATACCAAACTCACTGTAGCAGTAATGCTCTCTCTCATCCTTCTCCTTCCTGCACTCATTCATGCAGAAGGCGTCATTTGTGAAGTCAGACTCTGTGGAAAAAGAGGACAAGCACAGAGAACAACTGACTCTCATTCCAGGGTCATTAGAAAGAAAGAGGTTGTCATTACAAAACCCAGACATCACATTCCTCAGCAGGGAACTGGAGGAGGTGGTATATGTCATGGGTTCACAGTGGTGTTACATTCTTTTACTTAATTACATAATCAGAGCCTTCTCACTTGCTTTGCATTAGTTTCACTATAACCTCAACTGAACACAGGGGACACAGTGACAGCCATTTTGAGGGAAGCGGTTATAATTAGTGGCAGGAGGCGTTAATTAACTACCAGAAGAAAGGTCTCTCATCACAGCCCTCTGTGTGAACTCTGTGAACTGTGTCATTATATATGATATACTGTGCGCAGCAATTAATCTGACTTTTAAAATTATTGTAAAATAATTGTTTATTTTTTAGTTTTTCCCTCTATTTTTAAAAACTTGTTGGCACATTTTTAAAAAAGTAAACTGGAGTTTTGGCCTTTTTGTGATGTCCCTCTAAACCCAATTTTCCCAAGTTTAATTCAAAGGCAGCCTTTTCTGTTCTGTAACAAATGTTGTTATTGGTTTGATCATTTGTACTTATGTAATATAGTTTTTAAAGGTCAGAAGCCACAGAAATAATTACTGGTGATAAATAGTGTAATATTAAACATCAAAAATTTTCCCATCTGGCTAAAGTCTTACATAATTGGACATTTATAATCCCAAAAGGGAGTAATGTTCAAAGTTCCTGTTATAAGACATGTGGATAGCCCTGTAATTATGCACAGGTCAGATTTTAGGTCAGGAAACCAAAAATCCTCCCATACCTCGCCGCATGATGTCAAACTGATAAAGGAGGCTAGAGGAGCGCCGGTTAAAGATCACTGGCGGGCGGGTGTTGTTCCTGGCCACTATACTGATGCCAGACTGATAGAGACTGGACTTCCCAGGCCGGTTCTCCTCCGGGTCCAGCCGTCGGTTGGGGGGATCCCTGCGTGGAGAAGCGGCCGGTTGTTGTGGCTGAGCCTGAGGCTGTGTGTGAGGTGGCACCCTAGGTCTGGAGTTGGGGTGTCCCTCTGGATCACTGTGCTGAGGAGGAATGATGCTGGACTGGGTGTCCTGACTGGTTTTCTGCACTGTGCGGTTGGTAAAACTACCTGCAGCTGCCGTCAGCTGGGTTTTGGGAAGCAGACCGGCAACTTCTGCTCTGGTTTTCTCACTGTTGTGCTCCACCAGACGGTCACTCTTGGAGCCCTTTTTGCTTTTGTTGTGGGGACTGTGGTGGCGAGGGATGGGGGCCAGGTCGCTGTGCTTGGGCCACACAGCTGAGGGTAAAGAATGCAGGTTAAACTTGGACTCACTGCTTTTGCTGCTTTTCTCTAGGAGCTCGTTGATGGGCAGGGTGTGCTCTTTCACCACCACTCTGCTCTGGTTGTTCAGAGCTGGATCCACAGAGCTGCTCTGACCCTTTTCTAACAGTGTGTACAGCCCTGCAGTTGAAAGACAAAATCTACACTTTAGTTACACAATTTCAGATAGTTCCTTGAACAAAAGTGGGCTACAACAATGGATGCATTTTGTGCATATAATAAGCTGGTCCTTCCTTGAAATGGGGGCTAATTCTTTCACCAGGAGGCTGCTTGATGACTAAAGTTTGAGGTATAATTTTAAGTAACTTTGGTGGTTTTATTTTACAGTTACGTACAATATTATCCAATATGATCTATAAAAATGACAGTATGATAGTCATTTACGACGAAAGTCATTTAGCAGCTTATGTAAATTACCTTATATAACTTTAATATGTTCTCATATGCAGGCAAAAATTTAAAAAAACAAATCTAGATATTCATAAATAATATGTAATAATCCCACCCTATGTAAATCTGCAGAAAGCCTCAACAAAGTGGTTAAGAAAAAAAAAATCCACTCACCATTAACAACTTGCTCTTCAGTGTTGTAAAGAGGAAACACTATAAACAAAAGGGTCAGAGTAATCCCTGCCATCCTGGATGTTCAGTGTGGACACACGTTAGGCTCTGCTGCACAGTCGGGATTCCTGGGATTTTTATAGGAGCGCTCAGGAAGGAGGTGGGATGGGGTGGGACGTCCGTAGCACAGAAATAAACATTTTGTCGTGACACTCCTTTCATTCATGCGTGGATTCTGAATAAGCCCGAAGTGCTGTTTGCAATATGTGAGGGGAAAATGTGACTGTGTGCACATATTGTCTGCTGCATACAAAATCTGATTGTGTTCAGAGGGAGCCTTCCTCTAACAGCTGGTGTACTATCAGCTGTGCAAAGTCTTGGAAGTTCATTATTACAATGCTGAAATTTTTTTAATTAAAAAAATAATCAGCTAATTATATAAAAGACATACTAATTAGGAGTTTGTTGATTTGCCTGTAGATACACGAGTCTTTACTGCCCCCTAGCGAAAAGACATATGGACTGCAGAAAATTGGTCAATTTTGTTCTTCATTTTCTCCTAGCGGTTGCCTCATCTCATCCCATCCCATCCTCTTCCCTCACACCAACCCTCTGCATGTCCTCCTTCACTACATCCATGAACCTTCTCTGTGGTCTTCCTCTTCTCCTCCTGCCTGGCAGCTCCATCTTCAACATCCGCTGTCCCTCCTCTGTACATGTCCAAATCAGCTCAACTTTGCTTCTTTGACTGTGTCTCCAAACTTCTCAACCTGAGCTGTCCCTCTGATGTACTCATTTTTCATCCTGTCCATCTTGGTCACTCCCAACAAAAAGCTCAGCATCTTTAATTCAGAGTTATTAAAAATTTGAATTTTCTAATTAGTTTTTATTTTTATTTGGTTTTGAGTTTTTGTTTTGGATTCGGTTTAGTTTCAGTTAGTTTCCAGAGTGGGTTTGCTTTTTTTTCTAAGTTTTATTGCCACAGTTAAACAGGCAATTTACAAAAACAAAAACAGCAACAATATCAACCCTTCCTGAGATCAAGCCACTACTTATTAGTAATAGACAAGACGAATGAAACACTCACACAGATACACACCCCATGCATGAGGTACATGGCACACTTGGATATGTTCATTTAAACTTTTGCAGACAAGCCAGGTGTGGGTAATCTAGTTGGAAAAGTCCGCAACCAGTCCCCATCTTTTTTTTAAAGGCAGCAGTGGGTTTGCTTATTTTAGTTTAGTTTTTATTGTTTGAAAATCTTTAGTTTTAGTTTAGTTTTTATTAGTTTCAGTGTTAGTTTTAGTTTTCTTTATTATTATAATATGGAAGTTATTTGTCATGTTATTTGTTAGATCAGAAATTACAATACAAACACAATGCTAGACACCCTGAGTCTCAATGAACAGATGCATCAAAGCCTGATCAGACAAGCTGACTGATCAAATTTAACCTAACTGAAAGAAGGACATTTCCTGCATGTTTTTATTTTATTTTAGTTAGTTTCCTAAGCCCACAATGTCATTTTAATTAGTTTTGATTTTTTCCCAAAAGTCTAGTTTTTATTTTTATCCCAGTTAACTAAAATTATTTTTCTCACGTAGTTTTTAGTTTAGTTTTAGTTAACTATAATAACCTTGCTTCAATTCTGCCACCTCTAGCTCTGCCTCCTGTTTTTTTCATAGGTGTCACTGTGTCCGAAACATACAGCAGGTCTTGCTACCACCTTAAAACTGAAATTTGTTTCATTTTGGGGAACATGACAGCTATAATTTTGTAACAGTTGTTTATTTTGAACACTAAAAAATAGATTCAGACATTAGTACAAGAAAGAAAACAGTCCAAGGTGTGTAAGTTTAAAAAAATTAACTTACATTTTTCTGTAATGCTTGAAGGCTTTTAAAATGAGATGACAACAAAACAGAACCATTTGTAACATTTTATATTACCATAACATTATAGTGTAAGTGCTCTCAGGTAATTTTGTGTAGGCCTGCTTTATGCCATCAACTCTTAGGACTATTTATTAATGTATACTGATGTCACTACTCTGTGTTTCTCTTCATTACTGTTTAAAAACTGGACCATGCAGAATAGTTAAATGTCAAATTTATGCCTATAATTAGCAGCTTTAGGTCAAAACAAGAAAGAACCTTTAGCTTCTTTCTTGTATTTCCTCAGTGGGTTGCCACAGTGGATGAATCTGCATAGGTAATTTGGCATAGATTTTTACGCAGGTACTGAGGCATGGTGTTCAGAAAAGTTGCCAGTGCTCTACTGACTCAGTAACGGCAAACTTTAAAACTTCAGTACAAACCAGGATTTCCATGGCATGGGTTTCCATGGCCAAGCAGCTTTATGCAAGCCTTACATTGCCAAACACAATGGTAAGCGCCAGACTGAGTGGTAAAGTACACCACTGCTGGTGCTGAGGTGTGTAATGCATAAAAGTTACTCATGTTCTGCTGACCCAATGACTGCAGAGTTTCAAACTTCCTCTGGTGTTAACATCAGCACAAAAACTCCACCAGCAGCTTAATGACATGGGTTTCCATGGACTCTGGAGCAAGTGTTCTGTGGAGTGATGATGACTTTTCTCTGTCTGGCAGTCTGATGGACGAGTCCGGGTTTAACAAATAGCAGGAGAATGTTACCCAACTGCACTGTGCCAGCTGTAAGGTTTGGTGGAGGAGGGATAATACTATAGTGTTGTTTTCTGGGGGTGGCCTGGTCTTAGTTCCAGAGAAGGGAAATCTTAATGTTTCAGCTTACCATGACATTATGGACAATTTTATGCCTCCGACTTTGTGGGAAAGGTCGGAGGAAGGCGCTCTCTGTTCCACCATGACTGTACCTCAGTGTACAAAACAAGGTCCATAAAGGCATGGTTGGAGTTTGGGGTGGAGGAACTTGACTGGCCAACGCAGAGCCCTGACCTCAACCCCATAAACACCTTTGGGATGAGCTAGAATGGAGATTGTGAGCCAGGACCAAAAATGTGCATGGGCACACTCCAAATTCTCGTAAAAAGCCTTCCCAGAAGAGTGGAAGCTGTTATGGCTCCAATGAGAGGATTAACTCCTTAATGCCTGTGGATTTAGAATGGAATCTCATGAAAACTCCCATAGCAGTAATGTAATGTAATTTCCCCCCAGGGATCAATAAAGTATTCTGATTGATTGATTCTGATTGATTGTATAGATGTCCTGGTACTTTTGTCCATATTGTGCATATTAAACTTATTTTACCTTTGTTTGCATTTACAGTTAAGGCATGAATCATAAAATGGCCCCTATATGCAAACAGGGTGAAAACAGCTGGCTTACAACATCACTCTCTGGCCTCAAATATAATCATGCTGCACATAAACAAGTGGACGTCTCATACTTTTAACGATGTGGAGAACGCACAGGATTACAGTGCTTTGCGTTTTGTTGTATCTATTTAAGAAGTTGTAACATGGCTCGGAAAAGGAAACTAAATGCGACCCAGATGGGACTCGAACCCACAATCCCCAGCTCCGGAGGCTGATGCCTTATCCATTAGGCCACTGGGTCATTACGTCGCAGTTACACTCAAAAATCCTTTATGAAGAAATGAAATGGAGTACTGAGACGTGCGTTTGGGTAACAGATATTGAATTGATGTTTGCTTGGATACAGGAATAATTACCAGCACCACAAAAAATGACTCAGACAGGATTGTATTCGCCTACAAGAAGAAGCAGCCATTGTAAAGCTATTGCCACGTTATCTCGCGATACCGAAGCGGTTGCCTTTGACAACATTTTTGTTGTTTGATGATTTCGTTTTCAACCAGAGGCGGTGCTTAAGGTCCAACTGACCAATTAAAAGTCAGAAAAAAACGAGGGCAGTAACACGTGACGTGCCCTAGTACGAGAATACAATAGAGATCTCAAAGGTAAGCAAGCTAGAAGTGCTATGCGGCTAATAGTAGATTTAAACTGTGTTTCCTTACATTTAAGTGTTTCGTGATAGCTTTGGCTTGCGAGTTCAATCTATAAACTTTGGTACCACTGAATTTCACCCGTTATGAGTGTTGGTTTAATTAGACAGGCTCCGTTTGCGAAGGGCCACATGGTGTTAGATAACCGGCTTGGCTTCAAGGTAAACGTCCGGTTTGCGGGCTCAGTGCCTGCTAAATAGCCAGCACGAAGAGAGGAGGGAACTGAAAAAACAACTGCGAGCACTGCTGTTTCATTTTGTTGTTGAATTATTTTTGCTCAACAGGGAGTCTCTGAAGTTAACCGGAATCGATTGTCTTGCTCAACGGTCAGGAATGTCAGCTGGCGGCGACAGCGGAGCGCGACTCAGACAATTCAAAAATAATGGGAAAGACGCTACAGTGAGCTCTGAACCTCACAGCATTCAGCAGAAAGTCATCGAGGTTATATGAACGTGATACATGCTTTGTTATATTTTTCATTTGTGTAGGAGCTGAGGCGTAGGAGAGCGGAAGTCAATGTGGAGCTCCGAAAAGCTAAGAAAGATGATCAAATCCTGAAGAAGAGGAACGTCCAAAGCCTTCTGGATGAGCCAACCTCTCCTCTACAGGAGAAAGATCCCAACGTGCAGGTAAGTCAGCAGCTCTTCAAGGCACGACTTCGTTGGGAGAATCAACATGACGCATCTGAAATAAACACGGCTGCTTTATGCGTGATTTGCAGGTTTGCACAGCGGATTGTTACATTTAAGCTATAACTGACTCCAACAGCCATGTAGGCTGACATGAACCAGGTCAGCCTGTTCAGTTTGCAAGCTGTGTCAGAAGGTCTATTAAAATCCTATCACAGGTGTTGATTCACAGTGGATTTAAAAAAAAGCCAATTGCATTGCCCTGTTCCTGTGTCCTTGACTCAAGCACTTTTAGAGTCTTTAAATGTGTTATTTTTAGCTGCGCTTAGATCATCGTTTACTGGCAATAACCCATTTCCATGTTTTGTTTCTGTTTCTGTTCTCATAGCCTCTTCAGCACTGGTCTGTAGAGGAGATTGTTGAAGGTGTAAACAGCCAGAGTCTAGATTTTCAGCTGCAGGCAACACAGGCATCTAGGTAACAATTTTGCAATATTTTAACTGACTGTGTAGGGTGTGGATGTGTGAAGCAGGAGGTGCTCACTGACAGTCCAGGCTGGACCAGTAATACGTGTAGATTTCACATACTTTTCATAAACCGATATCATGTCAGTGTGGAAAAAAAGAGTGCATCTTTTTTATTTCTGTAAATTAAAACATTATGTTACAGTAAATATAAAAGGTTTGCATGTAAGTAATGCAAAAATTTGGACATAACCATGTGTCTGTTTTTCATGTAACATTCTGTTTCATTTTTTATTATTATCCTAATATTAATATAATATTTTTACTGCTGACTTTTCTTTTTAGTGCCATTTCTTTTTCATACTGGTGTGCTGGTATCACTTTGTCTTGCTACTGTAACACTTGAAACTTATCCACTGTGGGATCATTAAAGCAGTGTTAATGTTTTTTTTGTTTTCTCATGTACAGAAAGCTCCTGTCCAGAGAAAAAAATCCACCTATTGACAGAATTGTTGCTGCCGGACTCATCCCAAGGTTTGTTCATTTTCTGACACTATCTGAATGCCCCCCCATCCAGTTTGAGGCATCTTGGGCCCTCACAAACATCGCCTCAGGTACCTCTAACCAGACAGCTGCTGTAGTAGAAGGAGGGGCCATTCCAGCTTTCATCAGCCTGGTGACATCCCCCCATCAGCACGTCAGTGAGCAGGCCATTTGGGCCTTGGGTAACATTGCAGGTACTGTGACTGACTGACAAAACTCCACCTCTCTCTTTGTGCGTTTTGTACTTCTGATGCTCCCATTATTGCATTCTGTACTGTTTGATGTCAGAATGTTTATTTTTTCAGTAATGTCTTTACAGCAGAACACAGTGTAAATAGTCATAGACTCTTGTATACTATGGCAACTCAATTACTCAGGGTTTAACCCTGAAATTCTCAACCAAATTTTGGATTTTTTTTAACTACACTTCCCTTTTGTGGTTTTAGTTGTTGTGTATGTTTTCAGATAACTCAAAACATCTTATTTCTTCTATATTTAGGCGATGGACCCAATTTCAGAGACCTAGTAATCAAACATGGAGGTCTCGAGCCACTCCTGGCCTTGCTGTCAACTCCTGACCTGTCTGTATTTCCTGTGAGTTTCTATCTAATATTTTTGTCATGCTGGCTTTACGACACTTGTTTTTTTTTGGTGTGGTCCTAGTATTGTATTCTATCTAGACCCCTGTGTGCAAACTGTTAACCCAGTTGAAATGAACTGCTTTTTACACTTTATGTCCCGAGGTTGTTTTCGAAATTTGTTGAAGACAAAGCTTAAATGTTTTGATGACTTTCTTTCACAGAGTTACTTATTGCCATTATAATAAATTTCATGCCATGAAACTTAAAAATAACACTTGGCTCTAAACCCACTATAACAGCCCAACTACCTGCGGAATATCACCTGGACCTTATCCAATCTATGTCGGAACAAGAACCCAGCCCCTCCTTTGGTTGCAGTAAAGCAGCTGCTTCCAGTCCTGGTACGCTTGCTGCACCACGATGACAAGGAAGTCCTGGCAGACACATGTTGGGCTGTGTCCTATCTGACCGATGACTCCAATGAGAGGATAGAGGTGGTGGTGCAGGCTGGCCTTGTGCCCCGTGTAGTGCAGCTTCTCACCTGTGGGGAGCTCTCCATTGTGGTATGTGGTGGTGCATTTATCATACACAGATTTTGACATTTGATGCAATAATTATTGTAATTATATTCATTTAATTATCAGTCATTTCCAAGCATTTCTGCTGTTCTGATAGAGGCTACTTTAAAGTCTTGGTGTCCAAGTATGTCTGTTAGTTGGCAGTAACAGCAGAGCTTGAAGTGCTTGTTGTATGTTATACGGACAATGGTAATTGACCATCTGTTGTCATTTACTTCCAATCTGTCTAATGAAAAATTTTCACAAAGTTCATTAAATCTGTTTATTATAATTGTTTCTTACATAATATGTTTAATCACTAATGCAGATTAAAGTGTGTTAAGAGTTTCTTCACTTTTGTGTGTAATGAAATCTGTACCTTTTTGTATTCTTTCTAAATTGAGAGTAGCTGAAATAAAAGACTTGCTCTCCTTCACTTCAGAGTCCAGCCCTACGCTCACTGGGTAACATTGTGACTGGGACAGATGAGCAGACCCAGTGTGTGTTGAATGCAGGTGCTCTGGCAGTGTTTCCCAGCCTGCTGCGCCACCCAAAGCCAAGCATCCAAAAAGAAGCAGCGTGGACAGTCTCTAACATCACTGCTGGCAAGGACAATCAAATTCAGGAAGTTATCAATGCAGGCCTGATACCCATCCTGGTGGAGATCCTTCAACAGGTCAGAATTCTGCATGAATTCATCGTAGGCTTGTTACGTGATTCTAATGAGCTTAATAATAAAATCAAATTTCATTTATCAATGTGAACAAAATTTTTAGATGTGCACATTACCACCATTTATGCTGAGTATTTATAGGTCTGTTATAAACTCTGTTAGTTTCTGTAGCTAAATATAACCTGGCCAATACAGTTAGTGAATCATCCCTCAACTTCTGTATAACCTTCAGCACCTTGTGCACAGTTTCCTTGTATTGTTTCTTTTCTCATTTTCTGAGGCAATCAAAGAGTGTACATTCTTTTAAGTTAAGTTAATTTAATACATTTCCAGTGTTTCTGCTGTGCATGTATACCTTACTCCCACCTATAAACTAATGAGATGGGATTCCTGTTTAGGGAGACTACAAGACCCAGAAGGAGGCAGTGTGGGCTGTTGCTAATTATACCAGTGGTGGAACAGTGGATCAGGTGGCCTATCTGGTTCACTGCAATGTGCTAGAGCCTCTTCTCCAACTACTGACAACCAAAGACAGCAAGATTATTCTGGTCATCCTGGAAGCACTCCACAGTATTTTACAGGTATATAACATGAGACTAAATATAAGAATTAAAACAAAGGTCTTATATTTAGTTTGGAATTTAATGATTAGACACTATTATCGAATAAATTTTATGTAGTTTTAACTTGTCTTGCAACTGTATTATGAAGACAACAAATTTGAAGTTGATTAAATTATAGACAATTATTAACTGAGTGAAAATTACAGTGTTTATGCTGTAATTATCTAGAAGAAAAGCCAAATCACAGTTTTATTGGTGTGCTGAAATAACATGAATGGACAGACAGGTTGACAACTGAGTCAGGATGGAGTCTCCACATAGATGACACTGTGATCTGTACTGAGCAGGTGGAATAGAGCCTGGAGAGAAGAGGAATGAAATTCAGTAGAAGCAAGACAGAATATGTGTGTGTGACTCACATTGAGGCAGGTGGAATGGTGAAGATGCAAGGAGGAGAGGTAGTGAAGGTGGATGAATTTAAATACCTGGGATCAACCATCCAAAACAACGGGCTGAGCACAAGAGAGGTAGGGTGGAGTGGATGGAGAAGAGTGTCAGGGTGCTTTGTGACAGATGGTTAGCAGCAAGTGTGAAAGGAAAGGTTTACAGAACAGCAGTGAGACCTGCTATGATGTGTGGTTTGGAGATGTGACACTGAACAAGATGAGGTGGAGCTGCAGGTGGCAGTGCTGAAGATGCTGAGATTTTCTATGAGAGGGACCAGGATGGGCAGGATTAGTAATGAGTACATCAGAGGGAGAGCTCAGATTGAGCGGTTTCAAGACGAAGTCAGAGAGGCAAGGTTGAGAGGGTTTGGACTTTCTGTTGAGCAGGGGGTCGAGAGGAAGGCCACAGAAGATTTATGGATGTAGTGAAGGAGGACATGCAGAGGGTTGGTATGACAGAAGAGGATGCAAGGGGTAGGATGAGATGGAAGCAGACGATACCCTGTGGATACCCCTTATAGGAGCACCTGAAAGAAGATGATGATGCTATCAAAGATTAAAAGTGATAGCTTCTTTTTAGAAGAGATTAACCTGCAAAGTTATCAGCCTGACATATTTTCCCCCCATATTTTTTTATACACAGCTGGCATGCAAAACTGGTGAGATAGCGAAACTGTGCCTTATGATTGAGGAGCTGGGTGGTTTGGACAAGATTGACGCACTACAGTCCCATGAGAATGAAGCTGTCTATAAGTCCTCTTTTAAAATCATAGACAGTTTCTTCTCTGAGGAGGTAAGTGTTGTTTATAACAAGATTCATGTCAGATATTTGTTCAGTAGGTGAAAGCATACCATTCAGACTTTGAACATTGAAGAGTAATCCATATGACTGCAGTAGTGTTCAAGTGAAATTTCAATAAAGTTGTATGTGCATCAAACTTAAATTTCACATTTTTGAATGACCATAGTGGATTCATTTGAAGTGGGTTAATTTTTAATTTGTCATTTTAAAAATTTGTTCAGGTGTTCACTTCAGCAATTAATAGATGCTTTTATGGATAAGTAATCAGTCTATATTTTAAAAAATAATAGCACAAAGTTTTGAAAGAGCTTGCAAAGGTTTAATCACTTTTTGCAAAGTTATTAGACATCAGAAAATCTTATTTGCAAAAGTATGTTGACCCTTAATTTTGCAATTAGAGCTCCAAATCCTCATAGTTGAGAGTCTACAGATTTACAAACACAAGCAATTTTCCTCCCTGGGATTAATGAAGTATTCTGATTCTGAGTTCATGTTTTTATTTTTAAAATTAAGAAAACATCCCTTTTTTACCAGTGCTCTTATGGAAAAAAGTGTCACCACTCGGCAACCACCTTAAAAGACCTTTGCCATCTGTTATCTTTAAAATAATATCTAAATTTACCTCAATCTCAGTGGTTACAAGGGCTTAAAACCTGAATGAATGAATGAAATCATCAAAAAACAAAATGAACAAAAAGAAACCCTGAAGTGTTGTTGACTTTGCCCTTAAATAGGATTTTAAGATTTTTTCCCCACTAAGTTATACTTCAACCACTACCATTTTGATGGAAAAATCTCTCATAGATTTAAAATGTCTCAGCTTCCCCTTGTAGAATGTAAATTCTGTGTACAGTCAGCCTTTAATATTAACCAATTCACAACAGACCCTTTTTTAGCTTGAACAACATGTTATTCCTGGCAGAATCTATCTGAATAGGTCAGACCTAGTGACATTAATGTTCACATCCAAGAGCAAAGGGAATAAGGGGTCCAGTTTCACGGAGATGCAAGGGAATGTGCCATTTAGAAGGAGACAGAGGAGATTAAAACTAGCTTTTTCAGAGAAGAAGCATTTCTAAACACACACACACACACACACATACCAAGAGACAGTAACATGGGCAGAGTGTGCCCCCTCTGGATTCTTCTGTCTTGGTCAGAGTTGCATATGAAATAAGGCTGTTAATTACACCAATGTAAAAAGTATTGTATGTCAGAATGATGAATGTCACCACTTTGACAGATTGATGAATCCAGCAACATTAAGTGTCTGATGTCTGAAAATGTCTGTGAGACATGCCAGAAATACTGCCATAGACTAACTATCTTCTTGTCTTTTAGAATGACATTGATGATGCTGTAGTTCCTGAGGCCAATGGAGAATGCTATGCCTTTCACATCCCTGAAGACCAAAGCACTTTTCAGTTTTAACACTTCCACTTTGCTTTTTATAACAAGAAATATAAGTTCTTACCTTGTGGGGTTTTTAAAAAAATTAATTTCTACTTTGTACCTAATAGTATAAAGGAAAAAAGTGTGGATGTTTTTAAGAAACATTTGTAAATAAATTTTTATTCATACGTAAGCAGTTCTCTTGGTTGCTGTTTTAGATCTAAGTAGGCTATGAACAAAGAAATGTGTAATTGTTTAGGTAAAAATCTGGAGGTCCAGTTTTGAGTGGAGAAAAAGCAACAGGAAGACTGTCTTTATCACCACTAGATGGCACTGCGTTTGTATTTGTGTTGTGAGCCTATTTGTAAAGTATGTCGGTGTATCATAAATGTACATTATTTTATGAATGAATTTTCAGTATATGTAGCTATAATGGCTCAGGAGGTGGCACAAAAAAGCAAAAACGGGTCTGTAAGCTTAACTTCTTTATAAACCTCCATGTATATAGCATGATACCTGAGGAGTGGGGAATCACATTACATCGAGTTTTGGGCTAATTGGTTTATTTTCTGAAAGCCTTGGGTCTTGTGATATATTTTCTGATGTGATTTTTTTTTTTAAATTATTTACAGGGTGTACTGCATTTTTACATATGAAGGAACAGACGGTCATTTGTTGTGGTTCAAATCTGCATGTGTCCATTTAGTAGATTTAGCTCTTCCTGATTATTAATTCACAACAGTGCTCCATATATTTTGTTTCAAAGGAATTATTAGCCTCTTCATTTTTATTTTGGTCATAATTTAGTTTATTTTGAAAATATCCAAAAAATGGCCACAAAGTATTGACAAAAACTGTGAGGTGAAGCCTGCCATTTTCATCCAGCATATTCAAAATGACAAAACTTGTAACGCTAACACCAACCAAGACCACAATTCCACAACAAATGTGAAACAAGTGAATCTTACCTCAAATATGATTTTTTTCCCACTTTTTTAATACATGTGTTTAAACACACAGGGAACAACGCAATCTTGGTTGCTTTCCGCAACTATTCTGCAAGTTTACCTCTTTTACAGATACATGTTTTTATAGATTTATCCTGACAGCCAACTTACATTTTTACTTTACTTTTTCCTCTGAGTTTAAACTCATACAATAGCTTTAGTTTTACATATGATTGTACTGGCCATAGTGGAGTATGGCCAAGCGTGTTCAGACCTTTGACTGATCGTGTATATTTGCAGATGACACAGCAAACTGTGTTCACAGATCCCCATTTCTGAAAGCTTTCCTGAGCCCATGCAGTGATTTCCATGACAGAATTATGTCTGTTTGCAATGCAGTACTGCCTGAAGGCTCAAAGATCACAAGCATCCAGTATTGGTTTTTGGCTGTCCCTTGCATATAGAGATATATCCAGATCCTCTGATTCTTTTAATGATATCATGTACTGGAGATGATGGAAAATTCAATGTCTTTCCATTTTTACATTGAGGAACATATTTCTAAAATTGCCTCACAATTTAAGTAAGCACAGTTTCTGGCAGATTGCTGAACCTCTGCCCATCTTTACTTCTGAGAGATTCTGTCTCTCTAAGGTGCTTGTTTTATACCCGATCAAATTATGGCCTGTTGCCAATTGACCTAATTAGTTTCAACATGTTCCTGAAGCTGTTTCTTCTATAACACCACTTACTTTTCTAGCCTTACTCTACCAGTCAAAAGTTTGGACACGCTTGGGCATAGTGGAGTATGGCCAAGCAAGATCTGGACTCTGCACAGTCCTGTGAAAAACGACGTACACCCTTACTGCTTACATAGGAATTGAGGGTAAGAAGAGGGTAAGCCAGGTGCTGCTGATCAGATGCAGTTGATAACCAGATCATCAGCCAAGTGGTTTGCTGGCTACAGTCTGGAGGATTCAGATTTGTTAATGGAATGCCACAATCTTCCCAGGACTGGATGTTCCAGCAAGAGCATGATCCCAAGTACACCAGCTAATGTTCAACAGACTGGCTGAAAAACAAAAGAATCAAGGTGTGAATCAAGGAGTGGCCTAGTCCCAAACATGTGGTGTGCTTAGTTTTTCACATCATGGCAGAAAACTTTTTTTTTTAGTTAAAATATTTCAGATGATATAAATATAAAATGACCTTGTTGTTGAAGTAATCTAAACAAATTTAATATTGTGCTTAACTTCAATTCGATTCATATAGCACCATTCACTAAAATAACCATCTTAAGGCACTTTATTTTGTACTTGTAAAAACCCTACAGCATTACGGGCAAGCCTAACATTGTTCCTGAGAAAAATAAAGGTTTCCAACGAACACCTAATGGAATCCTGACTACCAAGTTTCCCTTTGGATATTGGTTAATAAATATTAAAAAATGTACCTTCAGCTGCTCCCTTGTATTCTCCCCAAAGGGTCGTCACAGTGGATTAATCCACACTAGTAATCTGGCAGAGGTTTTACACCGCATACTCTTCCTGAGGCAACCGTCCGTGGTGAGAGGGGCTTGTGTCCCCACATGGAATTTAACCAGAGATCTTTCGCTTGTAAAGTGAATGTGTACACCACTACACTACAGGGAAACCAGACGTTGGTTAATAAATGTTGAACTATAAAGAGTTAGGATTTGGGTTCACAATCATATTGCTAGCGTTGAGGTATACTGTGACATTTAATCATCCACATCTTCAGCCAATGTTCATTCAGAGAATAAATTTAAATATACTGTGCAGATAATAAATGTAACGTATTGTACCATATAATACAGGCATGGTGCTGCCGAAGGTAAAAAAAAAATGGGCCTGCACTGGCCTTGAGTATCCTGTTTGTTTAGATAATGAAACTTTGCTCAACCCTCCTTCTATCATTTCTATGAAGAGTGTGTTTGTACTCAGTTCAATCTGTATGTGCTCTAGAAAGGCATCTTACATCTGTGCACTTCTCACCACATCCTCTGCTTTGTGTGTTTAACATGATGACTCTGTTCCTCAGAGAGGGGCTCATGAGATCCGGGAGATCCGACAGTTTCACTTCACGGGCTGGCCAGACCACGGTGTGCCCTATCACGCCACAGGCCTGCTGGGGTTTATTAGGAGAGTGAAGTCCAAGACCCTGACCAATGCTGGGCCCATGGTGGTTCACTGCAGGTTAGTGTGCACTGGAACTGAGCGCCCTTATTTATACTTGGGTTTTAACTATCTAACCACGCAGTATATAACTTTGTGTATCTATCTTTTCCATAGTTTTATACAAGTCATACTGATACAGCAGAACTCAGTGTAGAGGGTAGAGATGCCTGACTGAATAGTGTCTCATAGCTAATATTTTGGATATTTGTAACTCTCATTGCTCATAGGTAAATTGTGGTCTTCCTGAACCCGTTTGCTTTTAACTGTTCAGTTCATCAAAGTATTGACACAACCTTATGTTACTTAAGTTTTCATTCAGTCTTTTTGATCTAAGAACTAGTCAATAATAGTACTCTGCAAAACCAGTGACAGGAAAAATATTCCTGGCAGGATGTAATGATGATCTTTGTCAATATAAATTGGCATTGCTGTTTGTAGTGTTGTATACTACAAGCAAAATTCCATTCATTTCCACTGTATGTTGGCAGAGACAGAAATCAGACAGATATCCTAAAACTGACAATATGTAACTTTTGCTAAATTATAGAATACAGCTAAGTGCTAAAACAAAATACAGTAAAATAAACTAAAGTGTAAGTTGTTTTTGTTGTTTTTGTTTTTTGCAATTGACTGTTTTTATCTGGCATGACTAGCTAGCCAAATAGTGTTCCATTTATTTTTTGATCATTGTCTCGTTTTGTCATTTTTGAATTGCTGTTAGCTGTCTGTTTCTAGAGCCTAAACTAAACTACTTTTGATTTTACTGCAAACTTTCCTGCTCAAACCTATTCAGGTGGGCTCAAAAAAGTCTTTATTATGAACACCTCTTATGTTCCTAGTGTGCTCGTTTGACTTCATTTTAAACTGGATCAGGCTGGATCTTAGCTTACATTTATCAGGTATAATTAGCAAACTTACATTTTCTACCATTCTTCCACTGGTCACTACTACTTATTCTTTAAGTTTATTAATGGATATACAGTTACTGGTTTATTTTTAACAAATGTTTATTCATATTGTTAGCAAAAAAAAAAAAGACACTTTTAGAAAACAAGTTCAACTGCTAGCCCTGATTTTACCATAAATACCTTTTTATCCACAGTTTCAGCTAGCTATTTAAGCTGTCCATTGTGTTTGCTTCAACTGCTGATTGGTATTTTGGAAGTTTCAAGTTCATCCACATCATTAACAAGTTCTGCCAGTGATATATACTGCTCAAAAAATTAAGGGACCACTTGACACACTGAGTGCATGTGACAGTGTGTCAGTGTGTGAAAGAGTCTCAAGATATGGTGGGGAACATTATGCTGCCTGCAACGTCATCTGTGAAGGGCATAGGGCACCGGTGGTGGGTCTGCAAGTTCTGGAGTTCTTTAGTGAATGCCAGTCAATCTGTATGGTGCTAGGCTGGGAGCACAGGGCTGTGAGGGTAGCATGAGGGCCACATCCCTTGGGCCCTCATGCTACCCTCATAGAGTCTGTTTCTGACAGTTTGGTCAGAAACAAGCACACGAGTAGCCTGCTGGAGTTCATTTTGTAGGGCTCTTGCAGTGCTGTTATTGCCCTTATACAGCCCTGTCCAGCTGTCCTTGTGTGACAGCCCATCTCCTGGTATCTCTTCCACACTTTTCTTGCCATAGGACATATGGATGTGCCATCCTGGAGGAAATAGACTCCCTTTGTAACCTGAAAGTACTTCAGGAACCAAAAAGCAAAATTAGAGAAAAATCA
Source organism: Etroplus canarensis (assembly GCA_015106775.1). Lineage (NCBI taxonomy): Eukaryota > Metazoa > Chordata > Actinopteri > Cichliformes > Cichlidae > Etroplus > Etroplus canarensis. Next base: position 21,175 of record VUQH01088226.1, read on the forward strand.
GTCAAGAGAGGTAAGGAGAGGGCAACGGTCTGTGGCCACCACCTACAAAACCATTTAGTTTTGGGTTTTGACTTGTTGTGGCCTCTCCACTGCACCTGTTATTTTTCATTTCATTTAAAGCAGGTGAATGGATTCACAATAGTTTATGCTTCCTAACTGGACAGATTAATATCACTGAAGTTTAACTAATTTTGTGTTACAATGTGATGATTGAGAATTTCTATCATTTTTTTTAAGCAGTGTATTTAACTAGCTTTGTAGTTTCTGTTTTGATCATTGTCTGTCATAGTAATTTATGCATTCCTGTTGGCTGTCTGTTTCCATGGCCTAAACTAAAACTACTTTTAATTTGACTTTAAGCTTTTCTGTTCAAACCTATTCAGGCCCACTCAATTCTTTAATTAAATAGTAATTTCTTTTTTCAGATTAGTTGAGCCGATCTCCCTGTGGTGCTTAGGAATCACTACATTAAATAGCCAATTTGAAACATAAGTAACCTTTGGGCACTGTAAGTTGGTGTTGACAACAGACCCAGTAAAGCCGCTGATGGAAAACCCTGGTGTGCTCAACTTTTTATTGTTAGAGAAAAATCATTTAGTCTCATTACTACTAATAAAAGTTATCTTAATTTAAACTATGGGCAAAAACCTCCAAACTATAGTCTTACATCTAGTACCTATGGGGCTTATTTCTCTGTTTGTCTGCAGTGCTGGAGCCGGTCGGACAGGCTGCTTCATCGTTATTGACATCATGCTGGACATGGCAGAAAGAGAGGGCGTGGTGGACATTTACAACTGTGTGAGGGAGCTACGGTCACGGAGGGTCAACATGGTTCAGACTGAGGTATGACAAATCTGTTTCCACAGTGCCCATAGCTGAGCTGGGCGTGTCCACAGAGACATCTGTAAAATACAGATGAGCAAGATCACAGCTTAAGAGGCTGTGGCCCTCCAAAGTGGATTAAGTAGTATCCGCAAAATATTTTAGATTGAGCCCTGCTTCTTCGGTGCTAAACAAATGCTCAGAATTTCTAATAGAACCAGAAGCGGTGTTATTAAAACCATGCTTTATATTTGGGACAAATAAATCATTGCCTGTCATTTATTAGTCATTAATTCTGCAGCTGAGGTGATCGAGGCGAGGGTTTTAAGCATTTCCCAGTGACTGATGATGCCCATTATTTTTGCAAATGCAGTATGAGAGTTTTTTTTTTCCTGCATTCACTTTCAAGTACCAGTTGACGTGTAACATTTTTCAAACGAGGATATATTTCATCATGTAGCTAAACAGTCCAAATAATAATTAACCTCCCCTGATGCTTTGAATATCATTTAACTGGTGTTTATATTCAAACCAGCTGAGCTGCTATATGGACAAGACCTATTGGGCCAGACCTCTTTTAGTCCCATTGTCACAGGTGTGTAAAATGAAGCACCTAGCCATGCAGTCTGCCTTTACGAACATTTTGTGAAAGAATGGATCATTCTAAAGATCTCACTGAATTAGAGCATGATACTGTAATCGGATGCCACCATTGCAACAAGTAAGTTTATTAAATTTCCCTCTTAGATCCACAATCAGTTGTAAGTTTTATTATTTCAAAGTGGAAGCATTACTTGCCTGACTGCATTGTGCCAATTGTAATTTTTGGTGGAGGAGGGATGATGCTATGTGGTTGTTTTTAAGGGGCTTGCCTGGGATCCTAAGTTCCATTTTAGAGACAGCTTAACCCTTTCATGCATGGTAGTCACTACAGTGGACAGCTTTTCAAAAGCCACTCTGTTTAATATGCGTGTGTTTTGTTGTCATATCAGTCAACACATTTCTTGACTGAAGATATCATATTTCATGCATGAAAGGGTTGAGGCTTCTACTTACCAAGACATTTTGGACAGTTCTGTGCTTCCAACTTTGTGGGAAAAGTTTAAGAAAGGCTGTTTTCTGTTCCAGCATGACTGTGCCCCAGTGCATAAAGCAAGGTCACAAAGGCATGATTTGATGAGTTTGGTGTGGAGAACTGGACTTGCCTGCCCACCTGACCTCAACCCCATTCAGCACCTTTGGGATGAACTAGAATGGAGATTGTAGCATCAGTGTCTGACCTCACAAATGATCATCTGGGCAAAAGTTCCCACAGATGCACTCCTTGTAGAACACTTTCCCAGAAGAGTGGAAGCCATAATGGCTGCAAAGGGGGGACTAACTCAATGCCTATGGATTTAGAATTGTATATCATAAAATCTCCTGTAGATGTTATGTGTAGGTGGCCCAATACTTCTGTCCATATAGTGTATTTATGTTTAAAGTAGGAGTATAGATTTTATTGTCACCATTCATGCCACTTTTACATTTTTAATGATAATTTCTCACTAAGGATGTTTATTGGAGTTCACACCCTAACTATTTCCCAGGGTGGTAAACACAAGTGCTTGGCAAGACGTGCTGTAATAAAAGGGCTTAGAGTGTTGTAACTGAGAGGATTTAGCTCATATCGATGGTTAAAAACATTGCCGGCTCATCCCATGGCTTTATGCTGATGTGGACAACCAAAGGACTCTGTGCTTTCCTGAACACTGGCCATCTGGAGGTGTCTCGTTGAATGCATCATTTCACCGTAATTCCCTTTAAATCACAAGCGTCATTGGACTTAATGGGCAAATGTTTCATCACTGACATTCGAATTGGGATTTGAGCAACTGGAGACCAAATGCTGCTCACCCTGAGTCACTCTCCTCAAGTTCAGTGACCTTCACATTCTGTGTATGTGTCTGTTTTCCCTCACAGGTGTTCAGGCTCGTTGGCACAGCTCCTTTGCCCTGCAGCCAGACACCACCTCCCTTACATGATTTGGTCTGTCCATGGAAATGAAATGCCTCGTTTATAGTTTATGAGCACAGATAAGATCTATCAATCTGTGGATTCTGGTTGGAGAACCATATCTCTACTGGCCTACTGACCCAGGCCAGGATGGTCAAACTCTGGGGTCAACAGTTCACATTCTGCACTAGACTTAACAAATGGAAACACACATTTCTCTCTCAATCTGTAAATCAGTGACCCCTGTGCATGTGCACGGATTTTGGTGCAAAGTGACAAGGAAGTGTCGACTGGAAATGTCACTTCAGAATAGATTTGCATCAAGCTTCAAGCTGTGTCACCATGTCCACTGCTCGACTGACTGATGTGAGGAGGAGGAGGAAATGCGTTGCGATTTCTTGTTTCAGTCTGCATGGCATTGAGCTCAGCGTGTGTGTTTTTCTTAAGACATCAACCTTTGACATTCCTGTGTTAATTTCAGTAATACTCATGATGAAATTGTAACCTTGCTAAGTTCACAAAGGTTTCATAGGATCTTAAAAAAAAAAAAAAGAAAAGGTCAAGTCATTCAAGAAACTATCCTTTGCTAGGCCTCTAAATATTTTAAGGTTTTGAAAATGCCATATAATTCTGATTTTTATTAGAGAATTAAATAAATTATGTACCAAAAAAATGCAAAAATATGTATTGTAACCTTTGAACACAGACAATGACAAATATTGCTCACAGAAACTGCCGTGGGGATAAAGAATAATCCTAGTAAGGTCATGGAAAGGTCACTGAATTCTTTTAGCAAAAATAGAGAGAAATCCCATCTCACATATTTCTGCTCCTAGTACTGGTGAAATAAATATTTAAAAAATCACTCTTTTCTTTTTTTTTTTTGTTTTTAGTAAATCTTGTCTTTTGTCATAGAAGTTTGATGGATGTGCAATGAGGATGCTTTGTTTTTCAGGAGCAGTATGTCTTCATCCATGATGCCATTTTGGAGGCATGTCTTTGTGGTGACACCACAATTCCTGCAAGTCAGCTCCGCTCCGTCTACTATGACATGAACCGCCTGGACCCACAGACCAACTCCAGCCCCATAAAAGAGGAGTTTAGGGTAAGGTGTTATTTAATATAACACTTTGTTTAAATCCCTAATAAAGCATTATTTCATATGGCAATGTTCAGAAAAACGGTAAAAATAAATGTATATTTTCATGTTTTTTTCCTGATGAATCATGCAGTCCAGAAGCATAAATATCACTTTACATTAATCTTCTATCGAAGCACTCCTCCTTCAACCAATCAGTGTTATATGACATGCATCGTCCCCCTAAGTTTCATCCCAGGCACTTCAGGGGAGTCAAAGCTGTCTCTAATGTAACTGATTAAAGAACTGCATTGTTAATTACCATATTGGGAGATAATTAGAACACTCAAAACCCAAGTGCTTACCTTCAGTGTCAGTATGACAGCATGTAATTCTGCTTCATCCTCAAAGACTCTGAACATGGTGACTCCCACGTTGCGGGTGGAAGACTGCAGCATTGCCCTGCTGCCCAGGAACCACGAAAAGAATCGCTGCATGGATGTCCTGCCTCCAGACCGCTGCCTCCCCTTTCTGATCACCATTGACGGCGAGAGCTCCAATTACATCAATGCCGCCCTGATGGATGTAAGAGTCAAGTATTTCAGACTTGAAGCCTATTTGTATGAATTCTAGTTCAAAGCTAGATATAATGTTGCTAATTCCATCACTGTAATTTTAAAGTGATAAATTAACACTGAGTCACAAAGTGAGAAATTGCAGCTGCCTGATTCTTTGACTTAAACTTTCAAATGTTGATTTGAAAACAGATATTTTGCATCTGACAGTATTTAGAAGTAAGACTTAATTATTGCTCGTGTTTTAGGGGCCCCTTTCCAGCTACCCATGCATTAAAAAGATGTAAATTGAAAGTGCCAGTAAGTGTTTTTAAACAAATGTGCAAAGAGAAGAGTTAAAAATAAGATTATGGGGTATTGGATGTTAGACATATAGAGCATTCAGTCTGAAAGACTTGTCATCCAGGACAAACTGGACTGGAGTAGAGAACTGGTCTCACCGGCTTTAATAGTCTGTGGTTAAGCACTTAACTCTCAGGATCTATTGTGCACCAAAAGACAGCAGGCAAAAATGCACCGTATAGCAATTTTCAGGTGGACCTAACAAAGAACACCTTGACAAGGCACATGCTTGTTTGATGGACTTTTTGGCTCTTTCTGGGATGGATCAAGTGACCTTTCAGGTACAGGATTGTCTCAGTCACCACTGAGCTACATTTGGGAGCCAGAAACCACATTAAAAGTGCAGTGCCCTAATATAATCTCCCTAGACATGGACTCTCCATTAAACAACTCTCAGTGGGAGGCAGGTCGAGAGATGGAGGTTGTTTTAAAAATTGTTATAGGTTTATTCTTGGTAAATTGAGGGGGTTACACAAAAGCATGCAATACTGTTCAGCATCACGACTTTAGCGCTTTCTTTTGCTTCTTTTTTTCTTTTTTTTCCCCCCTCCCTCCAGAGTTACAAGCAGCCTTCTGCATTCATAGTGACCCAGCACCCATTGCCAAACACAGTAAAGGACTTCTGGAGATTGGTGCTGGACTATCACTGCACATCCATAGTAATGCTAAATGATGTCGACCCAGCACAGGTAAACCCGACCCAATGCTAGTGCTCAAATAACACACACACACACACACACACACAAAATCCTCAAGGGAAATTGCACAAACTTCTCTCACAAACAAATAAAATGAGTTTAAAACATGAGAAATTTGTATGTAAAAGTTGCACAAAAGGACAAAGGTGCAAAAGGTGTGTGTGTGTATTGTTCCTGTATGAAGCCAGGGAAACTCCGAAGGATGTACCTATGTTGGACACTATATGTGTATGTAACCTGAGTATATTTCACATGAGGTAGATGCTGCATAGTGGAAGAGGACTTATTATGAAAGTACATGGAGAAAAACAGGCCTATGGAAGAGACTCTCCAGATTTCTCAGCCCGAGGCTCTGTCATAACACCCGGGGATCAAAGCCTGAAGCCAGGCTGCTCTCCCCATCCAAATCCCCTTTCCCTAGGTGACTGACTGACTGGCTGGGTAGAAAAGGCCTTTCATTCAATATTCTCACTGTAGCCAGCCTGTCAGCAAGCCAAGAAAGCAGTGCAGGTGGGAAGGGAAGAAGGAGGTGGGGGGTGTTGTGTAGATGGAGGCGAGGGAGGTTTACCATCTTCTCCATCAACATCTTTGTTTTTGCATCTGTTGAATTTGTCAAGTTTTGATGGGCTCTAAAAGGAAGCTGGAAAGTGGTGCTTAAGCTGCCACACAAACAGCATATGTGTTTCTGCTTTTGTGCTTTAGGGACAGAAAGTGAGGGAATATTTCTGTGTCCGTCTGTATTCAGGTGTTTCAGGCCTGTTATTTGCATTTTTCTGAGGCAGACATTTGCCCCCCCCCCCTTGATTGTTTGACTGTGACATGCCTCCATGACATGGCATGTCTGTCAATGTAAAATCTGTCCATCTGTGTGTAAGCTTCTATTTGGCTGATTTTGAGCTCTGAGGCTGGTGATGTGCTCCACAGGTGCAAGTTCTTAACTGGGCTTTCTTTCCTAAAGGAGTGGAAATGAGAGAGGCTTTTGTTGTTTTTACGAAGCTGTCCCAGGGTTTTTTTTTCTCAGTGCACAAAAACAGTCAGTCCGACTTTCGATAACTGCTTCTTGATACTTGTAACTAGTTAAAACTGCTGATATTGTTTACATTATTATATTGATGGAGTGTTGATTAATTAACCAGTCTTATACTCGAAATCCCAAGGTAACATTTCAATAACTTGCTCCATCTAACACTGGAAAGGCTTTTATTCGTTTATTTTTTTAACTACAGATCAAAGTTTTGTTACAAACCCCAATGAATAGCAATACCTATACCCAAATTTGGCCTGTCTTTCCTTTAAAGTCAGTTCCTTTTGCACCCCTGCATTTTTTCATCCCTTGGAATAACTTTCATATTTGAATCTGCAACTTTATCATGGACTTGTGCAGAGTGTAAACTTCAATTTCTTTATAAAGCTGACCAAATACTTGTGTCCATGATCACTACTGCAATTGTGAAAAAGCAGTTTTCAGAGGGAGTCCAGTGTCAGAGCCTTTTTTCCTTTTTTAAATAAAAGCATTTGTGGGGTTACACACCAGGAATACCTCCCACACAGTCAGAGAAAGTCGTCGATCAGTGCTAGCATATCACTGTTCACCCGTTTGCATGGCGTTGAAAAGGAAGGAGATTTTTGGCCACAGCAACAAAATTATAGTTCACCATCTACCTTATTTGCCAGATTTGCCTCTGTCAATTTCTCTTCCTGCCCTAAAATAACCATTTTGACACACTGGATGAGATCCAGAACACACTGTAGACACACAAGTAGGGTGCTCAGATCTCTGAAAACTAAATGGGGGCAAACTGTGTTTGTCTGGGACATATTAGCAATGCTGGGAGGTAGACTGAAGTTTTCTTATCAAATTACTGAAAAATAAAAATACAGTGAAAAGTGCAGGTTACCAGATTGGCATTTAGCATGTAAAGGTCAAATATATTATATCCAAATACACCTTTTCAAACTTGCTTGCTAAGTTTAGACAGAAAGGGTAAGAGGAAGCTTAAGTTTCTTTTAATGGTCTCCTGGATCAGTCTTTACAAACTCCTCCATTCTCTTTTATTTCATTATTTCAGCTGATGTTCACCAGCTCTGGGTTTCATTAGGAATGTAGCCTTAGATTGACACACACCTTAAGACACACCTATTGTGCTATATTTTCCCTTGTGCAAAAATCAAAACACAAACTCTCGCAAAATTGACAAAATTTCTCAGTATATACTGGTGCTGTCATTTCTGTCAATCAACAAAATCCATAAAGCCTGTGACTTTTTCAGAAACTTTCCCTGATGGAAATACAGTAACATTAGATAGGCTACCTTTACTATAATAAAACACCTTCCCTACTTTTGTCAAATGCACTGGGTTAAAGTCAAGCTTTAATGTCTCAGGGTGACATTGCTGTGCAGTCCAACATAAAGAGGGACGTCTGGTTATGCTTCTGATGCCAGAATGTTTTAATTGCATCTTGCAGCTTCTGCTAGTTGTGGCATAAATGCAAATAATTATCCATCCATATTTACCACCTTTCAAACGGGTGTACCCTACAAACAGCAGAAAAGCCAGGGCACATCCTGGATAGGTCACCAGGTAATCACTGGGCTAACACAGAGAGACAACCTTTCACGGCCAGTTTGGAATTGCCAACCTAACCTAACCCCCTGCATGTCTTTGGACTGTGGCAGGAACACGGAGTACCTGGAGGGTACAAAGAGAACATGCAAACTCCACACAGAAGTTCCCAGCTGGCCAGTGCATTAGAACCCAAGACCTTCTTGCTGTGAGGACATAGTGCTAACCAGTGTGCTACCAAACGACTAAATAAACCTAAAGATATCAAGTTTATACTGTATCTTACAACGATAATATCTTTTTGTTTGTGTTAGTCAATTTGTCAAGTTGGTTGCTGTGAAATCTTAGCCACCTGAAAGGGTAACTTAACTATCTGACAGGGCCATGGGAATATGCCAAAAAAAAAAGGTTTGGAACAATTCACATAAATCTCATCAAAAATGCTGGCAGTCGATCAATGTTTTTGATGAACTTGCCTTTTATTAAATTTTTCAGCTTAGAGATGATTCAAATTTTTTAAAAAAACTGCTTTTAAGGAACAAAGAATGTGCATCTTTTCTAAAGAGGGAAGAATTACCCAAGGTTTTTGAGGAATTTCTGTTTGATTTGTTGAACAAAGGGTTAGTTGATTAGGAGAAAGCTCTCATACTTGGAGCACATCTGTGTTTGGTTTTTGTATTATCAAAAATATATTTCAGCTTTTTGTCGAATCTTCTCTACTGAAAAAAGCTGTTGAGTTTAAAAAAGGAAAATACTTAATAATGAATGAATTCACCTCTTTTCGCTCTGCCTGTTGTACTGTATCATTTGTGTCTTCAGACATCTTTAACCATTTTAGCATAATGTATAGAATGCGTTGACAAGCAGTGTCAGTATAGTTTGGATCTGAAACTAATAAATCATCTTCCATTTTCTTGTGTGTTTCTCTTTGTTGTTCTGCCTGTGTGCTGGTGTATCTGTCTTTCTCCATGTGTGAATGTGCATGTGTGTGCACATGCCTATTTGGTTTAGTTGTGCCCACAGTACTGGCCAGAAAATGGAGTCCATCGCCATGGACCTATCCAGGTGGAGTTTGTGTCTGCTGATTTGGAGGAGGACATCATCAGCAGAATATTCCGGATCTACAATGCAGCTCGGGTATGTTAACACAAAATGGTCAAGCTTCAAACAGCATTTTGTTAGGGAGAACTATTGAAAATGTGATCCAGCTGACATGTAGTTTTTCTGCTTTGCTGCCCATTTCTTCTAACTTTTGAAACTTGTTTGTCTTTCCTGCTGGGAAGCCAATTTATTCTGTGACTGCACACCTCACACGTCCCACTCATATGCTGGCCTGTCCATTCAAGCTGTGCAGAGGCAGAGTCATTGTTTTCTTTAACTATGCCACTGCACCAGGGACTGGATAGAGGTGTGATTGCCACAAGTTAATTGTCTTTTAGACAGCTTGATAAAATTTTCACATGTAGTTAAAAAAAGTGGAAAGCAGGTTTTTCCATCAATTAACACATTTTGGTTTGAACAAGAACATGGTGATGTTGAACAAGAGTTGTTTTACCAAAACTACAAAAAAACACACATTTCTCATTTATAAGTGGAATCTTGCTGAAATGCAACAGACAGCTCATCTTTAATAAAGATGAGTTGTTTGATCGTTGTATTTGGATCATTTTAAGGGTCCAAAAGAGATGGAATTATTTCATGCTTTGTACAAAAATTAAACCTGTGAGAAAAGGCAAAAGGAAACATTTTTTTTTTTTAATTCCTTTTATCATCTTGTCCCTATCTAGATTTAGCTTGGGATCCCTTGGCATGAGTCACAGAGAGCATCACTGAGAACACTTTATATTGGCGCTACATTATATATTACTTACTTACATACATTATATATATTGGCACATTTTACGAGAATGTAGAAAGAACCCTTAAAGGGAGATATCTGAAAACTTGGTGTGCACTGACCCTTTAACTTTGAGTTAACAGACATCACTGCGCAGAAAGGGTCCTGACCCATGCTGGCATCACCTGCAGTCACCTGCATAAGCTCTTTATCCCAACAGTCTGCTCTTGGTTGTCAATAATCGCTCCTTATATTAACGTGCTGTAACATCCTTTGGCCAGAAGAGGCACCTACAGCATGTTGAGTGCACTACAAGCTAATCACACATGATCAGAGCCAAATGTTATTGATTGATATGTCTGAGTGTGATTTAGAGTGTTTTCATCCTAGATTGCTTAACTATTCGTCTCCAGAAGCAACTGTGCTCATCTCTCACACTGTTGTACCTGAACGTTTATCTCTTTCATGAATCCTCGCACCCTTTAACCATCTCTATCCAGCCTCAACAAGGCTTAGCTTCACCTTGCGTCTTTATAGTCTGATTGCATCTTTACACAGCAGCGATTAACCCCCCTCCATATGTGCATTAATCTGGGATAACCGATGTGTCCTTCCCCTCAAGCCCCAGGATGGCTACCGGATGGTGCAGCAGTTCCAGTTCCTGGGCTGGCCCATGTACAGAGACACACCCATGTCCAAACGCTCCTTCCTCAAGCTCATTCGACAGGTGGACAAGTGGCAAGAGGAGTACGATGGGGGAGAGGGGCGCACTGTGGTCCACTGTCTGTAAGTTTCCAACTTCATTCAATAGAGGCATTAAAAATGAAACATCTCCACCTACTGACTGAAAATGCTTACTGCATCATTCTCAGTTATCCATGAGACTTTGTCAGGACTAGCTCCCTTTCTATTAAAAAAAGATTTTGTTGAATCATTTCTTAAAATATATTTCGTTTCTAATGTTAAATTTTTCTGTCACAACTACAGGAATGGAGGTGGTCGCAGTGGGACGTTCTGTGCCATCAGCATCGTGTGTGAGATGCTTCAGCACCAGCGCTCTGTGGATGTTTTCCATGCTGTCAAGACACTGAGGAATAATAAACCCAACATGGTGGACCTACTGGTGAGGAGCATTGTGAGCTCAACACTGTAGAAAAAATATGGCTTTTATAAATCCTTTCAAAAATTGTTTGAAGTTCCTCACATTACCAAAGGAAAACCACAGCAAAGTATTTTACTTCTATGATTTTTATGAAAACTCACAAGGCCCTAAAAATGGCTGACTTCTATTTCCCTACTGTAACTACACTTTTTCTTCCTGATAAATGCCCACATCTTTCAAATCCTTCTGTCTTTTTTTTTTAAATTAAATTTCAAATGCAGTTGTTGCACAGCAGGTTACATTAAGTCAAGTAAAAATTCACAAGTACTGTAATGTTAAGAATTTCTCCTAAATGTTTGGTTTTGTTTTGGCTTGTGTGGCTTGATAATTCCATTCATTTCATGGTTTTTTTTTCAGTTTAATCTTAATATTTTTACTCTTGTAAAAAGAAAATGTGGTTAAAGCAGGGTTGTCACACTCATTTTAGTTAATGAGCCACATACAGATCTTAAGTTTGTGCTCAAGTGTGCTGGACCACTTGGACAGTTGGACAGCAATGATCATTTAAAATGATACCTTGAAAATGATCCATTTCTTTTAGTATAAAGATGGACAAGTAACTCCTGAAAATGTTCACATTAAACAAATCATTAATTTACAAAACAGACAAATAAAAATCCCTGATTTCAACAGGACATCTGTTTCTCATAGTCTGTCATTCTCCTGTCATTACAAGGTGTATTACAGTTGACAGTGGATCTTTAAAGGCACAAAATCTCCACATAAAGAGTATTTTTGAAACAAATCAGCAATAATATTTTACTTTGAGATTTAAAATGGTTGAGATCTTGGATTTTTTTTTTAACTTTCCATCAGATCCACTCCTGTGTAATGTCAGGATTACCATACCAGAAATAGTGCATTTTTTTGAAAATTATTAAGGAATTGTTTGAAATTTTAAGACCTCTGCAACTTCCACACCTTGCAAAGCCAGCTAGTGGGCTGGACTGGGCCCTTTAAATGGCTAGTTCTTGCCCGCAGACTATATATTTGACACCCTCTGATATAAGTCTTCACCGGTTGTCAAAATTCAGTGCCAATGCAATGTAAGTTCTTCTGCACATCAGCAAAAGCCAATATAAAACCCCAAATCAAAAAGACATACTAAAGACACTCTGCACTGGACCATATTAAATGAACTCATATTTATTTAAAACTTTCCTGCAAGTGGAAGAGGGAGCAGTGAGTTTTGCTACTCATTGCAAGTTTTAAGAAGTAGGAGCGTGTAACTGACTTTGAGCTGCTGCACAGAGACAAATGTGAAGATTGTGATCGCATGATTAGGGTTCCGTAAATCTGCATCTGTTATGTGTTCTCCTGAGTGACAAGCAAAAAAGATGAAGCCTTATTCCATTTGCAACTATTAATTGATTATTTGATTTTATTGCTGGTACAGAAGTGAGATAATTTGGTGTGATGAAAGTTCTTACTTTATTTAGTTATATGAATATTTTATTGAAGTGATAAGATTTAAATGGCATGACTGTCAAAGAAGCAAGAGACCCTTTGGAGACAGAAAATCCCGAGAAGGGCCCAACTTTACTTTACAAAACAGGGACCAGGGTAATCTGAACATTTGTCACAGGTGAATCTGCTTTATCTTTTTGTCTCAGCGTTGTGAAAAGATCTTCATTATTTTCACCTAAATTGATGTTGCTGTCGTAAATGAATAGCACAAAATAATTTATGACATAGGAGACCTTGGGCGCGATAATATTCACCATAGGTACACCAGAGTTGTCGTGCTTTTGCTTCTCAGGTTGATCTGACCAGCTCCTGTGTATTTCTAATGCCTCTGTCTGGGTCTTCTTTTTTCCTAGGACCAGTACAAGTTTTGCTATGAAGTTGCACTGGAGTACTTGAACTCTGGGTAACTCAGCGCTGCTGCACCCACCAAGAATTTTTAATTCGGGACATTATAGACGACTGCAGCTCACATGTGTGCATTATGCTAAAAGTGTGTGTTACCGACCCGACAGGAGTGAGGTGCACACATGACTACTTTTGACCAGCTCTCCTCCCTCTTCTTCTTCTTGATCTAGATGGGAAAATTAGCAGAGTTGTACAGTGTTGATTATCACAGAATGTTTCAGTCACTACAAGCTAAGGAAGCCAGCAGAGGTGCAATTTTTTGTTTTTTTTTTTTCCTCTGCAGTGAACAGCCTTCTCTCTGGATCCCTATTTTTCTCTCTGCCTGTAGTCCCGTGCTTGTTGCCTTGACCCTCATTGGACAACAAGCACTGAAAACTCTCTTTTTTTTTAATTTTTTCTTTTTTTTGTGGAATGCGATACACTGTACATAATGTAATGTGTCGATTTTACTCTCTCCACTTTGTTTCATGCAACTCATTATTAAGTCATTAAATGCAGGAGCTCAAAGACTAAATGTTACTAAATGTCCTGTAAATTTATGACTTCCAGATGACCATTGCTTCACACTGTATGTTGGGGACAGCTGGCTCACATTTGCTTACCTTATTTCTTGTACAGGGATCCAAAGCTTTATTTGCACTTCCATTGAATTCTTGTTGTGCATATTGTACATATTCTTGTAGATTATTTATTCACAGTATGTACTTTTTTGTGACTCGCAAGTAAGTGACAATCATATGTTCTATAGTTTTGGTTTATTGACTGTATTGTGCGCTTTCTTTCAGTCATCTTGTATGACGGAACAATT
>VUQH01088226.1:60579-73158 GCA_015106775.1 Etroplus canarensis
AAATTAAAGGTTAAAAAAAAAAAAAAAAAAAAAAAGAAACGAAAAAATGTTATATAAATGTATCTAAAATATAAACAGTGGATTATCTAGTTTGCCTCTTTTCTGAGTGGAGCAGGGAAGTATTGCATTAGGGGCACATCTGTTGGAGAGATTGGGGTACTACATGTGCTTTCTTTTATGATTACAGTCACGACTCTTGGAAAAAAAAAACAGCTCCACATTTATTTCCATTTAAAGCACATTTTAAATCAGTCTCATTGCCAGTGAAACTCTTTGGTTTTAGGCGAAGAGAGTTATTGGATGAGAACAACCGCAGGGTTTTAGATAAAAACATTTTGAGTTCAAATGAATAAAGACTTTAAAAGTCAATAAGTTATTGTGATATTTTTTATAACCATAAACCTAAAATATGCTTTACACTTTTGAGCAAAAATATATATTTTGGGATTCTTTATATACTATGTACTGTATAACAGTGATTTAGAGGAGGATAAAGCCCTCTTCACACAAATGCAGATTAGTGTTGACAAAACCCACTCTGATAAAGTTTGAATTTCTTCATTCTAATATAAATTGTTGCCCTGGAAATTCATAGTATTTAAAATTAAACCAACCAGATATGGAATTGGGTTTAAATAAATTGTAGCTCATCCGGCTAAAGGACCCATGAGCTAGTTGCCATGGTGTGTCCACAATTTACAAAAATTGCTACTTTTCCTAGCATATTTGTCAGATTTTAGTGAAACTTGCAAACAATGATCACCTAATGGATCTTCACCCAAATTATGCTCAAGGTCATATTTGTTTTAAGGGCACTTTTCCATTTTCACAAAAATTTCTACTCCTCCTCCTTGCTCTGGATTGTAATGTTCATAAAACAAGAGTTTCCATGTGCCCCTCTGCCATCTATACATGAACGCCATCATTAGGTTTTTTTATGGCATAATATCTTAAGCTGGGTCAGGTTTGGTCAAGAATCAGGGCCATGGCATAGGCATAGCATCAGGTCCTGGCAGGTGTCATGTGGCAACATAACTTCACATTTTATGAGTGGAAAACTTGAAAGTCAATTCATAACATTCTGCTGTCACTATTTCTGTATTTGCTATTCCTATTGTGCTGGCAGATTTTTGATGGTCCTCTTCTTTTAGATGGTGGATGCACTGTTACTAGTGCTGTGATGGCTTGAAATATCACTTTGCCGCATGATTCATACTACTTGTATCCTGTTAAATGGTGATGACCATGCTGTTACTGGTTATGATCATGGAAATGGGGTAGTCCTGTTGGTTTGATCAGTAATATGATCATGCTATGACATGCTGAAGAGTTCACACATTTTCATGCTTTTTATGGCCATAGTTACTACCGACCATGTAGTCATAATACTTCTGAACTCAAATGCTTTTGTTTGGCGGTGAACCAGATTCATTTGTCATGGATATAGCTATTTGTGAGCCTCCTTGACTTCCCAGTGGATTTTAATTATCGTGTTTTTTCAATTAGTCACGAAACTTAATACTTTCTTTCTGTACTTCACACATTATAATAACCTGTGAATTGTGATGGCTGACGAGCTGGATGAGCTACCATGTCACTGACACTGGTTGTACACTTACATTGAATTTTTGCCAAATGATAATCCTCAAAGTTTCCTCAGTTTATCTATCTTTAAAGGTAGACGCAAAAACTCAGAAACTCAGTTCATAAACTAAAGTCAAAACAGCCAAACACACAAGCTTTGGAAAGTCCTTTCACGTCATTTAGCCTCCATCTGCTGAAATATGAGAGATGGACAAACTAGTTTTCAATTTATTTACCATTTTTATTGCAATGCAATTACAGACATTTCTTAAGTTTTTAATAGGTTAGAGATGTTTTAATTCAACTCTAAAGTGTTGTTACATTTTGTGTTATGTGGTGATTTAAAGATGCATTATACAAAGTATTTTTTTAAAGATGATTCACAAGCTTTGCCCTTGAAGAAATGACTGGATTGTCTGATTTAGCCCATAGATCCAAACTCCTTTTGAAAAGTTCTTTACAAAACTTTTTAAACATGCAATGCCCTGAGAAGTTGAAATCAAAACTGAACACTCACTCACACCCACTCACTTCTTTACTTTCAAACTGTGCTTTCAAATAGTCTCATACAGTATTTTATCTTAACTGATCAGCCAGACAAAACCTGCATTTGTTTTTGTTTCTAATCAGTCTGATCTATAAAAAACTTGTCAAGGTTTTGCTACTGGGGTAAGAAGAAATAAATCATACAGATGATTTACTGACACACTCTTATTGTCTGCTATCATTAACTCTGCCTATCATGTAGATGTTTTTCCAACTTCCAACATGGACTTGATGTTTCGCCTCACCAAGTTTTAGAGTAAGCTGTTGGGAAAATGGCACTAAAAATACCCAAATTATTAAAATAAAATTGCAATTATTATTTGAGAGTGGTGTTTCAAAATCATTCAGGATTTAAGGGTTAATATCATGGCCATCCAGTATTCCACAGCTTAGGAGAATATTAAATCATCTCTGCAAACAATTTTAGATTGACTGAACATTAAACTTGACACTCTCTTATTGTCTGCCATTGTTAACTCTCTGTATCATGTAGATGTTTTTCCAACTTCCAACATAATGGACTTGATGTTTCGTCTCACCAAGTTTTAGAGTAAGCTGTTGGAAAAATGGCACTAAAAATACCCAAATTATTAAAAAAAAAACAAAAAACATTGCAGTTATTATTTGAGAGTAGTGTTTCAAACTCAGTCAGGATTTAAGGGTTAATGTCATGGACATCCAGTATTCCACAGCTTAGGTCATTACTAGGAAAACTCACAGTAATGCTTTATTCAGTGACTATGAAATGTTTGTGGGACAAATGTTGGTGCTAATAAAACTTTCGTCAGTCTGGAGCCCCTGTGCAGATTTTGTCTCTTTTGATTGATTTGGGTCTTTCTCCCCCTAGTGGTTTCCTAAAGTACCTTTCCTGAAGCTTCAGAAGCCATTCATGTACCCGCTAGAGGTAAGATTGTCTGAAAGCAAGTCGAGTTTCATGTTTGAAGAAAATAAAATAAAAATAACTTTCAAAGAATGATTCAGTTTTGGTGCACATTCAAATCACTTTAAAATGGCAAAAAAGCTCTGGCCTTGGTGGAGGATCTTAGTGTTTTATATTAATACACATGACCAGATCCAGATTATTATATAAGACCACTTATAATATATTAACATACACATTTCCACAGCTGTAAGTGCCAAATGTCAAGATCTTAAAAATCAAAATTTCAACCCTAGAGTAATATTGGAGGATATTACAACATTTTTTAATTTTATGAGTTTAAAAAAATCCTGTTTCACATTGCATATTAAGGTGAGTGAAGATGCCATATGAACTATCATTTGGTTAGGGTTGGGGTTTTAGGGGATAGATACAATGATGTCGCTGTCTATGATGTAGCTTGCTGAACAGCTGGGCTAAATCCAGGTGGTTCTACAACCTCACAGAGAGGGGAGGGAGGCCAATTTTGATGTCTGCTGAAGTTGCCAATTATGTTTCTTGCCCAATAAAGGGTTAAGAACAGAAATCTGGTATAATATAGTATAATTGTTTTCCATTTACCAATAAAAGCAGGCAGTTGTCTTGGTATACATTAAAAAGGCTTAAATGTGCATCTAAAATATTTTTGTCACAGTGTGACATCTGGTAATTTCATCACTTCTGTAGTAACTTGTGCTTTTATGAACAGATCTACTAGTTAATAAGCATGCAGAGATCCTAAATAATCAGCACTCTTGCACCCATTAGGAATGTATATAATGCACCTACAGTACAAAAGTAGTATTGCATAACTATTCATGAAGTCTTCTATCTTTAATTTCCATTGCATTAAACTTTTAGAACTCTATTCTGAGGATGGAAGCTTGGCGTGATGGCTGACTGACTTAATTTAAACTCTCTTGTTTGTTTAGGAGAATATTAAAGCATCTCTGCAAATAATTTTAGATTGAACATAAAACCTGACGCTCTCCTATTGTCTGCTATCATTAATTCCCCATATCATGTAACATGTGGCTGCTTCCCACGTTTTCATTCGCTAACCATCAGTTTTACAGGAGCAGCTTAAACACTCATTTAAGTCTAAGTAAGTGATACATACAAGCCAGTGCATCCCTCCTGGGCCCAAGGCTCAATCCTTATGTCCACCCAAAGCACTAAACCATCACATTCTTCTTCTTCTTCTTCATCTGCCTCTCTCACCTTATCCCTTGCATCCTCTAAGCAAAAATTAAAAATAAATAAATAAACTTGTGTGTAACAGGGCACATGCAGCATTATTCTAATTTTGTGTAGTCTTTGTTTTTTCTTTTTTGGGGGCTGATCATCCACCCATGTAACTTATTTCAAATGCTCCAAGACCTGTGTTTAATATCACACCTCTGTGAGCTGTGGATAATTCCCTTAAGAAAATCTTAAGTAATGCAGACTTAGATAAAATTTGCATTAAGTGGCTAAAATGTCTTCCAGAAAGCTCTCACGTAGTTGAAGATTTGGCAGTATGAGAGTCCTCACAGATTTCTGCAGGAACACACCTGCAGTCTGAGTATGTGAGGGTGCACATTGGCACTAGGTCATAAGGTGACTGCAGGATAGGAGTATGGTAAAGAACTAGAAGAAAAATATGCAGAGGCACAAAGTGAAAGTGATTTATGATAAATATGATTCACTATATTTGGATTGTTTTTATTTAATTTTATTGTTAGTAACTGATTAAAAATGTGGGCTGGGGGATTGTGAAAACTGTATATTTTACTCACACCCATATAGCCAGAACTGGAACTAAATGGTTTGCATAAAAAAATTTGACAACTCTGACTCTAGCACTGTGGGGATTTATAAATCACTCCCTGCAGTGATGTAGAGATACAAGCAAAGGTGTCAGGTGCTACAAGAGACTCAACTTCTTCAACCACAAGAGGTCAGTTGGGTGATTTTAAGTTGTGCTATTTCTGTGTCTCTGCTCTTCTGAAATATGGTTGCTATAATTGAGCATACATTATGCAAACACGGTGCCTCTCTTGGTAATTCTACAGTTATTAGTCTCACAGCCTTGGCTAATGAGCAGCTCACAATATTAAAAACGCAAAGCAATTTCCATGTTTCCCTCTGTCCCATACAACGGAATCACAAAGACAAAAACATAACATTCCTGTTGCTAGAACATGTGATATTTGGCTTTAATTGGCTCTGCATTCACTTTTTCATCTCTGCAAGGCCCCAGTAGCTCCTCAAAGACTCTCTCTTGGAAAAGGAGGAAATCTTTGGCACTTCTTCACGGAAGCTGAAGGTCTCATCTTTTCCCTTTACAGAATGTTCCAGCTGGTCAGAGCTGCAGGCACTATGGCACCAGAGATGGTTTCATATTTCACTGCAAGACTGCTGCTGAATTATTCCTGTGTTCATCCATGGAGACAGGGGAACTGATGAGCTGGAGTGAGAAAGCGATGGATATGGAAGAGACTGGGGGCTGCTCCTGCTGCTGAGCCTGGATGTGAGTTGAGCTGCTGAGAGAGTCCACACCAGATGTTCCCCTAGCTAATGTCCAGAGGCAAAGGAGCAACATATGGACATGTGAACATGCAAAATAATCTATTTGGCATTTTAATCAGCAACTGTAGTCTGTATTATTCATGGTCAAAGAAATGAATGGAATGTCAAAAAAACAGATGATGGTTAATAATCTTGGCCATGGTTATTAATACACAAAACAGATACTCAAATCGACTCAAATGACTGTAATGGTACTTAAAAATGTCTCGCAATGTCAAAAGGGAGAAGCAAAATCCCCACTAACAGATTCAAAAAGATGACAAACACAAAAAAGTAGCAAAATTATCACTGAAGGACTCAAAACAACCAGAGACTCAAATAACTATAAGGACACCAACAAAAATCCCAAAATGACTATGAGAAGAGAGCCAAAAGATAAGAGATGCAGAACAACTACAAATTATATTTCCAGAAAAGTTGGGATATTTTCAAAAATGCAGTAAAAACAAAAATCTGAGAGATGTTCATTCACATGAAGCTTAATTAACAAGAGTGCAATGAAAATATTCTCAGCAGTTTTACTGAACATCATAGTTGTGTTTTGCAAATATACAAAACAATTAACATTTTATGGCTACAATGCACTTTAAAAATAAGTTGGGTCAGAGTTCAAATAAGACTAAAAAGTGCAAAGAATATATAAGTAACGCCAGTTTGGAAGACTCCACATGCAGGCTAATTGGGAACAAGAGAGGGATCATGATTGGGTATAAAAGTAGCAAAAGTAGTAAAAAAGAGTCTTCACAAGCAAAATGTGATGTGATCAGATGAGTCTGCATTTTAGCTCGTTTTTGGGGAAAAAAACATCAAGTTCTTTGTACCAAAAATGACCATCCAGATTGTTATCAGCGAAAGGTGCTAAAGCCAGCATCTGTGATGGCATAGGGGTGCATCAGTGCCCACAGCATGGGTGAGTTGTATGTATGTGAAGTAACATTGACTCTGAGACATATATCAGGATTTTAGAGACACATATGCTGCCAAGAAGGTGAGGTCTCTTTCCAGGACATACCAGCTTATTTCAGCAAGATAATTCCAGACCACTTTCTGCATGGGCTATAACAGAGTGGCTTCATAGACATGGAGTGTGTGTTTATGGAGTGGCAAAAACACAAAAAAACAAAAACACACCCAATTAGTCTAAGTAAAAATCACAGGCCTTGATCTTTGATACAATATCTTGTGCCTTTACTTTTTCCCAGAAAATTGGGAGCAGATAATTTGTTCATTATCAAACTGTTTTGTGTCATTGTAGTTGGAATGGGCTTTTCCTTTCTTACTTTTTGGGAATTATTCATGACTATGTTTACATGCAGCCTGACAAGAAACTCATGCAGATCTCAAGGAGCTATTCTGGCAGACTCATTCAGTAGCTGCAAAAATACAGTAATGTTAGGCTACATGTAGACATAAGAAGAGTGTGCATCACGAAAGTCAGACAGCCCAAAATCTTGGCAGTGATCTAGAGTGGCAGCAGGCCACTCTAGATTTATTTCCTATTGAAAATGTTTAGCAGATCATGAATAGGAGAATTAGACAATGGACCACTAACTGTTGAGCAACTTGTTCTATCAAGCAAGAATGGACAAGATTTCCAATTGCATTGTGATCGAACACCATGGCAAACATTCAGCTGTCCCAACTTTTGCAGTGTGTGTTGCAGCCATCAATTCTAAATTTGTACATATTTACAAAATACAGTTAAGCTGGGCAGTAATTTTTTTCTATTGCATTTTAGAAAATGTTCCAACTTCACTGGAAATAGAATTTTTACAAAATGATCAAACCACATAATCTCAGCTATGCAAAGTGACTGAGAACTGTCTAAAATCGCCACATGAAGATTCAAAAGAACTACAAGCTGCAGATGCAACTTCAAAAAGACAAAACTATAAAAAAAATGCCAAAGATGTGATACAGAAACTCAAAATGACTACAAAGCACTCACCTACCTCGTGGAAAGGTGAAAGAACAACAAAGACATTATGTTCATTACAAAGAGACACAAAAGAAACACAGAGAGATGTAAAACAAATGCCAAGGGAGGCAAAATGGCAATAGGATCACTAAAATAGCCACAAAGATGAACAAATTGATGCTAAAAAAAGACCCCAAAAAACTGTAAAGATTTATTCATAAATTGTGGAGTGAAATCGTTATCCCACATGTCACAAAAATTTTAAATTGCTCAAAATTCCATTCAAAAAGCAGGGTTGCTGCTGCACATGAATAAGCTTAGTTTTCATGGCGTCACTTCTCCAGGAGATGGCAGTGTAGAGCAGGATATGGTCTGAACAGCATCTCATCAGTGAAGTCAACAGCCTCTAGTGGAAGGAAGTCTTCACTCTGTATTTGAAATTACCTTTAACCTTTATATTTTTTTCTTATAATCATTGTCAATTTTTTTTCTAAAAGCAGAGACAATGAAAAGAAAGTAAGTTGTCTGATTTATACAATGAGCTCATGAAATTCACTTCATACCATTCATACCATTTGTTTGCATAGTGACACTAATGATTCAGCACTTCTGCATATGTGCAACAACAGACAGGAAGATGCAATTGGTAAATAGGATTACATTTTTGATTTCTCCACACTCCATATGCATATTGAGTTTATGAGAACATTTTCTCACACTCAGTCTCCTCTGTGCTGATGTAACAATGTAATGAATAACCCGATGAATTATTAATCATTCTGCAATTGCCTATAAAAGATTAAGTGGTGAACTTTCTTATGATCAAGATGCTCACTGAATTGCAGGCAAACAACTCTCCACATGCAGTCTCACTGCAGTTTTATGCACAGACATGCACATCCCCACACACACAAGTGCAGAGTCACACACAGGTCATAGGGTAGCTAAAGCAACTGGAGCACAACAGCCTGTTTATATCTCCGGGGAGTGGATTATTCTCTCTTTTTTCCCCTCTTTCTCTCTCCCTGCCTTCATCACTTCATCATCCACGCCCCCTCCTTTGCTTTGCTACAGCAAATAATTGCAGAAACCAGTCCGTAAATCTCTGGGAGTGCAGAGGAGGACAACCTCTTAAGTTATCCCCTCTTGACTTTCCAATCTACATGTTTCAAGTGACTACAGCAAAGAGGCTTTCAGGTGAAAATGTGAATTATCACAGATTGCCTGAATGTGTTTAAGTCTTTAAATATCTCATGTTTTACAGTGATTTGTAAGATCTTATAACGCCTAATCATTTCAGCCTCCTTGTTACTCTTTTGGAGAATCATGTCACAGCTGTTTTGAGCTGTCTTCTGATAATTCAGTGTATTTGCTTTTGATTGCAGCCCACCGTTTTCCAAAGTGGAGTGAGCAATTAATCAGTGGAGCAGCTCAGCAAACAAAAAGAGTGCCCCTGTTGAGCTCTCACATCTGAGGCAAATCCATATCTCATATTTCCTCCATTTTCATGCAGATGGAGGGCAGATGGGGAGAGTAAGATGTCTCTGCTCTCATGACATTGTTCCTATTACTCTGACAGTTTGACGTGATTGCACTGTCAGCCATCTGAGTCTGCTGGTACTGTAATATTCTCGGTTAGCGGTTTGGATGAGGAAAGGCTTGGGAAGCAGTGTTCCTGGGCACAGACTTACCATACATATTTCAGTAGTTTCAGACTACATATTTTAGAAGTTTCAAGCTTAGTGTCAACTCACAAATGGATACCCTAGTTTGGTGTATGACTGGCATATTGCATCACTTTTTACTGTTTTTGTAGTTCCAACAAGGGAAAATGTTTGCACACACCATAGACTGTGACCTCACCCACTAATTTGTGATCTCACATTTCAAAGCATATATTAGAGATGATCTAAAGAGCACCTGTTCACTTAGTGGGATAGGGTTAGGAATAGGAACCAAATTTGATTTTACTTCCCTCCCTCTTGTCATATTCAAGTTCATAATTTTCACGGATAGAATTTCTAGGTACAAACAAGTAGCAGAGTGTGTTGTGTATGTCTCATAATCCCTACTCTAGTTTTTGCAGATGATGAAGTCCTGTTCCTTCCATCAAGTGGTGACCTCCAGCTGAGGCAGGATGACGATCAGCACCTCCAAGTCTAAGGCCGGCCAGAAACCCGCTCCAGGTTAAGGATGAGTTGCGGTCTCAAGTGGAGAAGATCAAGTACCAGTCCTGGTTGACCTTGAACACACATACAAACACGCTCACACATATTTATGCATTTAACTTAGTTTCAAATATCCTTGAGTTGCAATTTCATATTGAAACCCAAGTTCTCATCAAAATCGATCTACTTTCCTGCAACTCAGATGCAAACTGACGACTTGGCCCCTATGTTGCCGTGGCAGCCAACAGCCACACTCTGCATATGATCAGTCTGTTGCCATAGCAGCCCTGTGGAGCTTTCCTGCCAGTCAGTCTAACAGAGAAGACGAGTGAACCAGCGGTGCCCCCATCCAGAGAGGCCTGCACGTCTTCATCTGTTGCCATGGCACCGTAATAGCGTTCTGGATAGATTTAGCATGGCAGGGAGTCAGTTCCTTTATCTTCCAACACATTATATTGAGCTGAGCTCGCCTGTGTTCAGTGCTTGCAACATGGTGTGCAGACAAAGGGAGCCGAAGGGGGAGAAGGTAGATGTCAAGATAGAGCGGATCTCAGCTTAGATGTCCAGTGTGCTCATTGGGTGCTAATTAAGAGCTACATAGAGATGGTGGATGTTAGAGAGACACACCTAACAAGGTAGCCTGGAGTGGACGCTCCAGCTGACTCACTTTGTATCAAAATGAGTGGATGTGTGGAGTCATATCTAGTGCAGCCACAGTAAGTATGTACCAAACTAGTATAAATATGCACAAGCAACAATGGAGCCAGGCTTTTCATAATTTCATTTGAAAAAAATCTGTTGCGAGTATTTCTATGCAACCAGTGCATCAAATGATAATGAGAGCATAATGTGACAATGCGTGATTTTTATTTGTGATCAGTATCTTACTAATGATGTTTTACAACTGCTGGATGTTAAGCTAGATGATAAGCTGAATGATAAGCAACTGTTTCATAACAAGCTCACAATAACAACTTTTTAAAAAGTCATGATGTAACATGGAGAACTTTTTTGGAAAGAAATGTAAGTGTTTAATTTTTAATATGTATTTTTTCATGACTTTGAGCACTAGAAAGGGAATTTTAATTTTCTTCTCTGTACTGACCTCGGTGCAGTTATCTAAAAAAGACTATTGTTTGTAAGTTAGAGGGACCTCTGTGTGAGTCCTGCCAAATTAATTGTAAAATATATATATATATATATACATTTGAGCTACAAAATGAAATCACTATTTTCCCAACAGTGTTCCTGTCTCTGGTTGAAGCTTTGTGTTTTAATTACTGACAGAAAAAGCATTCAAGGTGCATTACATAACTGTTCACCTTGAGCTAGAGACTACTGCATTTTGCCTCGATCTTCATCTCCTCATTTAATTACACTAGATGATCATCCCTTGCTATAAAGATGAATCCATGCAACCTTATGGAGACTGTCTCCATATGAAATGGCTTTGGTAACATGACCACATTATTCACCTTTCTTCAACTGCACAGCTGGTAGAACAAGAGACGTTAAAGAGCTATGACACAACCCAGCAGACATGGCATTATCAGTTGTCCATTCTCTGCTACAGAGCAACACTATTACTGTTTCATATGCCAGAGCCAGACTTTTCCTGTGGTAAAACAATAGCAGTGAGGGTACTACATCCATAATCCCCTGTCATGTAGTAACCTCATGAGCAAGGTGACTCATGCTGGGCTCCTATGACCCCCCTCCAAGACCCAGTGCCACTGCTGGTACTTGTCCTTTCAGCAGAGGAATACATGTTGCTTATCAAAAACAGGCTGCATGGAGTTGTCTCATGTGGCACATCACATCAACAGCACCTTTTTAATGTCAAAGGGCTCTAACTGTTGCAGTTTTAAGGGTAAAGGACCCAAATGAAACAAAAAACAAAGCTTTTATTAGGTTGAATGCAGAGTCCAGAGTAGGGAAAGTAAACAGAAATCCAGAGACTCCAGGAGAAACCTGAGAACACACTAAGGAGGTTATGCAGACGCTTTGACAAGGAGGAGATGGAACAATATACATTCAGTTACTTTATTAGGTACACCTGTTCAGCCGCTCGTTCATACAAATATCCAAACAGCCATGTCCATTCCTTTATGATCACATTTGTACCCATCTGATTGCAGCTTCCAGCAGGATGGCGTGCTATATATCACAAAACTCAAATTATCTCAAACTGGTTTCTTGTACATAACAATGAGTTCATTGTTCTCACATAACCTCCACAGTCACTAGATCTCAATTCCATAACACAGAGTCAAAAAAACCCATAGTGAACAAGATACAAAGGACACTGGGGGAAGGCTAGGAAAAATATACCAAAATATGAGTAAAACACAGGGAACCAAACCCAAATAACAAGCTCCAACACTCAATTACTAACTTAGAAGGGAAAGGCCAAATATCTAAATACTACAATATGTTAGTAGCACATAGCACAGAATCTACACTAGATAAGTTAGATGCCTGGAGAAGGGATATACAGGAAAATATTGAGTCGATTGGAGGGATGCCTGTTTAAAAGCACAAAAACAAACAATAAACACAAGATTTCAATTACTTCAATATAAGTGGTTGATGAGAATGTATATAACACCTGCCAAGCTCCTAATATTCCAGAAAGGAACTTTGTTCCACTGCTTGTGGGAATGTGCAAAGATCCAAAACTTCTGGAAGGATGTTATACAATGTCTATTGGAAATGTTTAATACCAAAGTCCCTTTAATGCTAAAATATGTGTGCTTGGAATATACTCGAACTTTCTACAGATACAGAAACAGTATGCAGTTTTGGACTTTGGACTTCTACAAGCCAGGAGAGCTATTGCACTATGCTGGAAGAGTATGGATGTTCCTACAATG
>VUQH01088227.1:0-29719 GCA_015106775.1 Etroplus canarensis
CAATAACGGAAGAAGCGAGCTAAGGCATAGCCTTTCAGTAAATAGTAAAGCCTCTCCTGTATTTAAAAAAAAGGCAGGCCTTGACCGCTTATAATGTAGGTACAATGACGCAGAGTCATAAATATACAGTCCATTTAGTAATTTAAGCAAAGGTATTACACATAGAACACAAAGTAACATTGAAAATCACTCTTTGGCACAAGATCGGGATTATCTCGTTATTTATTTATTTATTTTTGTGTTTATGCGCACAATATGCCCGATCTGCGACATTCTGCATTTCCATTGGTTGTGCGAACAAACGTCACATCACTCTGAGGTCAAAGTTGAAGGCGGCAGCGCTCCCCAGCCAGCACTTTTTCTTTTACTGTTCTATAAAAAACTTAAACATTAAGTTTGATTTTACTGGTAGTGAACTGTGAGTGTAGCCTACCATTTCCACACCTGGGCGATAACTGTACTGGGTAGCTCAGAGTATAAGATATGATTTCAATCTTGAGCTGACATACATCACACAGTGCAGGAGAATGATTATGTGATTCTGACATTATAAACAGTTTGCACATTTCTTCCGACACTGTACCAGTAACATATACACAGTTACATGCACAACATTAGTTTGTGTTAGCTAATATGGTGTGAGGGGATCTTCAGTCGACCACGGTCAGAACAACAACCGGCGATCGGTGGCTGTGTATGAACGCCAACCATTTTCCTGAGTAAAATACATAAATATGTATATCACCATAAACCTTCATTAAAGTTTCTCTCCTCCGCTGTACTAAGTGTAACTTACTTTCACACAGCAAATATATTACTCATCTTGGTAGGCGGCTAGCATCTGTAACATAGCGAGTGCTTAACTGCCTTGGAAAACATTCAAAGAGTAGAACAATAAAATAAAATGCAACAAACCCATCTGGGATGATCCTGCGATCAGCAACAGTTAAAAACCTCAATTCACCGAGTAAAATGTAACATCGTGAAACACGTTTATTCCTATATAACATTATAAGCTAACAAACTTGCTAACAGCTAACCGTAACTGTTCTAGACATACCAGCCACCAAACTATCTCTCTTTTTTTACTCACCTTCTGCTCTTCTATTAATAAAATGGCATCTTCGGGGACCCCACGGCCACGCAAAAAATCACTTATATCCACCATGTTCATTCAGTGAGTTACTTCTCCGGCTGCACAACTCCACACATCGCTGTCACTGAAGCAGGTTGCTTGCAGGTGCCCACCTCAGAATTCTGAGAATAAAGTCAGAATTCTAAGAAAAAAGTCAGAATTCTGAGATTAAAGTCAGAATTCTGAGAAAAAAGTCAGAAAAGAAAAAAAAAAGACGTGCACACTTTTTTTTTTCCGGTGGCCCTAATCCTCTTCTGTATTTTTAAGACATACAGTAAATTGTTGAATAAAAAGCAAAAACAGGATTTAAGTAGTGAAATTCAGCTGTGTTGTAAAATTTTTATGTGTGCCATCACTGCCTTGTGTGTTTGTATAGTAGACCTGCCAGAAATTTATAACCACCTGCATTATACTGTGAAGGTGCCCCTTGGGTTGTGAAAACTACTTTCACCAACTGGGGCATGATCAAATTTCAGGGGGTGCCATGTGGTGTCTGGCACTGAGAAGCTGAGAAAGGTTACAGGGAGGGGTGTTTGAGGATCCAGCTTGTTGCAACACACTCCTGTAGATCCTTGATGAGATTGAGTTCCTGGGATTTGGATGCTGGATCAAAGACTTGGGATCCTTATTATGTTCTTCAAGCCCTTCCAGTGCAGTTTTTGCAGTGTGGTGGGATACCTTATCTTGCTGGGGGACCCTGCTGCCACTCAACATTTAAGATTAGACTTAAAACTTTCCTTTTTGACAAAGCTTATAGTTAGGGCTTAGTTATGCTATAATAGGTTGCTGGGGGGCTTCTTATGATGTGCTGGACATTTCTTCTCCACCCACCTCTTTTCACTCCCCATGCATTTATTTGTTACTGCTGCATGTCATTAAATGTTGTCCTCTCTCTCCCATGGTCTGTATCTCTTGGCTCTCCTTTCTGTCTTCTCTCTCCCCTCACCCTCAGCTAGTTGAATCAGATAGCGCCCCCACCCCTCCCCCCCCAGCCTGGTTCTCCTGGAGGTCTCTTCCTGTTAAAAGGGAGTTCTTCCTTCCCACAGTCGTCAAGTGCCGCTCATAGGGGATGGTCTGATTGTTGGGGTTTTCGCTCTAATACTGTAGTGTCTTTAACTTACAGTGTGAAGTGCCTTGAAACAATTTTTATTGTGAATTGTCACATGGTTACTTCTGTAAACACAGTATGCTGTGTTTCTTCTGTGCATGCCATAGACTGTTCACTCTGGACTGTGATGGAAGTCACATTTTAATTATAATGTGAACAAGCACACAAAATAATTGGATCTGACTGATCAAAAAAATCTAAACTGGGCATCAAGACCTGTCCTGTGAATGTAGCCCTAGAGAAGCAGTCCTGGGAACAGCATTGTCCTCAGTTTCAATACTGGTGGAGATTCCTAGAGACTGTGCAATTGGGCATCATCTACTCTAGGGTGCTGTGGGCCTGTATGGCCTGTGCTCCAGGGTCAGCAGCTGGCTGCACCAGCTCGGGTAGCATGGCCACCTGTTATCTGGGCATGTTGGACCACATGCAGGTCCTGGACCGGACTTGGAACCCTGGGCCCCGAGTTATACCTTATTCTTCACTTTCTTCTCCATTTCTCTTATTTAACCTAGAGAGGATGGATGGGCAGAATCAAGATTCATCCCTACATAAATTCCTCTTCTCTCCTGTGTGGGTACTCCCCAGTGGTGGTGTAGTAGGGTTGGGTCTTTCTCAGGCACTAGGTGTGTGACTACTCCCAGGCTGTCAGGATAGGTGCTGGCAAATCCCTGGGGTGGTTGTTGTCTGGGAAGGCTTTCTTTTCTTTCTTTCTTTCTTTCTTTCTTTCTTTCTTGTATGACGCTAAATGCAGTCCTCATCTTTGTTTGTGTTGCCTGTTGAAAATTACAGTTTAAACTGCGTGGTTTAAACTTATTTTGAGGGTCACTCTTTCGGGAGTTTTGGTTGAGCATTTTATTGTGTGAAAAGCTTTAATCTTGTTCATAGCCGACTCATTTTTGACGCACTGCATAATCGCTTTTGGCCTGGGCACAATTTTCCCTTTACTATCAGATTCTTGTTACTGTGTGTAAATAAATTTGAAGCAATATATACATTTTCATGCCTTTAAAGGTTGTTAATGGTTTTGACATTTTTGCAATATATTTACATATTTTGTAAACAGTTAAAGCTGAACTTATGTAGGAGACAAATGGCCCATAAGATCTGTGCATTGGCTCCTTCTGACTTTGTTAGCACTAGGGTTAATGAACACCCACTCACAAAGTGTAACCTTGTGCTGTATAGATTACAGAGTCACGCAATCTGGCTTGTTTTACCTCTTTATAGCACTCTAACATGAAGACTCCAGTTTAGCCAGAGGTTACAGCCACTTCAAAGTCTCTGGTATTCAGACTGAGAGGTTTTAGGTGGTGCCTGTTTTTGAGTGGGGCCCACTTTTTATCATGACATGTTTAACACAGAATGAGAAAGGCTTCATTTGGAGAATAGATGTTTTATTAAATAAAGAACAAACAAATTGCATATAAGATATAGATCAAACAAAACATAGGTATATTTAAACAAACCTGATTTCCAGAAAAGTCAGGATATTTTTTTAAATACCTGTGATATTAAATTACGTAAACTTTTAGTTAGCTGACAAAAACACAAAGAAAACTGTACTGACTAACTTGTATTTTGTAAATAAAAGTTTAGAATCTGTTGGTTGCAACAGACTCAACACAAAATGAGATTAAAAAGTTCAGAGAATATTTTAGAAGATTCCACATTAGGCAGGCTAACTGATGGCTGGTGAGGTGACCTGATTGGGTCTAAAAGTAGCACCCTTCAAAGGCTCAATCTTTGCAAGCAAGGCTGTGTCGAGGCCCACCCTTTCAACACGTATAGTGCATAGTATTATGAAAAGGTTCAGAGAGTTTGGAGACTTTTCATTGTGTAAAGGGCAAGTTCAAAAACCCCTGTTTGAAAGCATGTGGTCTTTGAGCCCTCACATGACACTGCCTCAAGGTTCATTTCCAGTACTGGTAATGGTTGGCAGCATGGAGGGAGTTATAGACAGTTCATCAACATGTTGTAGTCATTTGCTGTCACCAGGGGCCAGTGTCACTGAAGCACCTGAATGTTTACCTGAACAATAAACTGGACTGGACACATAATACAAATGCACTTTACAAGAAAAGCCAGAGCAGACTCTACTGCTAGGGAAACTAAGGTCTTTTGGAGTGCCGGAGCACTCATCAGCATCAAGCTACGCATATTTGGCTTTTTGAAGGACTGCACGTCTGGATGTCTGCACTGGTTACATTACCCTCCGCGCTGGCTCTGAGTATAAAAATACCAACGCAGATGGACAAGTGCACTGTACCATAAACCCCATACCATAAATAAGAAACCATCACGCTACTGTGACAAACACAGCCACCTGGGCATGGGAGTACTTCAGAAGACCATTTTCACTCACATAGTCCATCGCCACATCTAGGAATGCAACTTGAAGTTTCAAGATCATGCTGGAAAGAAGTTACGCATGAACTCTATGCAGAAATGCATGATGAATGAAGTTCTCTGGGCCCGAGCTTATCTCAGATGGATCAAAATCTGTGGAATCACGTGATGTGATTCGCATGACTCAAAATTTCAGCTTGTTTTCTGTGCCGAGGCTAAATGTGACCACCTGAACTGTTAACAGTGGAACTGGCAATAGCCAGCATCTGTGATGGTATGGGGGTGCATGAGTGCCCACAGCATGGCTGTGTTGCATGTATGTGTAGGTACCATCGACTATGAGGCCTATATTGGGATTTTAAGAGAATCATATACTAACATCAAGCTGATACCTCTTACCAGGACACCCATGCTTATTTCAGCACAACAATGCCAGACCACATTCTGCACAGGCAACAACAGTGCGGCTTCATACACACACAGTGGATGTTTTTTGACTGGCCTGCTGCCAGTTCAGATCTTTGTCTGAATGAAAATATACAACACATCATAAAAGGAAGACTCAAGCAATGGACCATGAACTGTTGAGCATCTGAAATTTTAGTTTAGGCAAGAAAGGACAAGATTACTAACCTGAGTTCCAAAACAAATTAAAAGTGTTACTGAAAGGAAAAGGAGATAAACCACAATAGTAAACATGCCTTTGTCCCAACAGTCATTCAATTCTAAATTTGTGTTTAACTACAAAATACCACAAAGTTGGTTAGAAAAACTACTGAAAAACTTTTCCTTATATTTTTGTCAGTTAAAGGAAGGAATTACAAAATCATAGATTTTTGTTTTTATTGCAATTTGGAAAACATGCCAATTAGTTTGGCATTTATAATTTCTTATTTATTTACAAAAGGACTTGCCATATGGAAATTATGCTCACTGTCAGCCAGGGCTTCAAATAACTACTAATCCATCTTTAGAAGGTCATCATTCTGCTTTTTAATTTAACACTTTTGATATAAATGATACAAATCTGGAGACTTTACAATTGAAGCTAAAACTAATGAGAGAATCACACTCTTCTGTGCAAATGCTTTTCTGCCCATGCCCACACAGTGTTACTTATCAAGTACAAGATGGCGTGCTAGAATATTAGCTACAAATCCAGAAAACAAACATGTATTAATCCATCTATAAGTATTGTGTTCATGTCTATACTGTCTGTGGCACTCAGTCTCAGTCCCACCTTATTTTCAATTAAAGGCTCATTAGTTTCCTAAAACATCTGGGCACAGCAGTCAATAGTAGCCAACATGACTCAAACAGAGGGAAATGGTGCAATTTGGGGGTAGTTCCAGCTGCTAATTCGTTCATATTAGTTTTTCAGTCCAGGTTTTGGAAGCACACATAATATTAAATATGAGGATCTCCTAATTGTTGGTCTACGTCTTTCTCACTCAGCTTTGCAAACAGAACTGTCAGGACTCAATCTGACACCTGTGATTACACTAATGCTACTTAAACACTACATTAATCGGTCTGTCATCAGCTGGCTATGCTTTAGTGTGGATTTAAGCTTGTGCTGTGCTGGCCAGGATCACATGACCATTGCTTTACTTTGTTCTCAAAAGCTACAGTTTAAAAAGCACCTGTTGTTCAGGCTGAACTAGCTCATATAAAACTAGCTTCAGCTATGGGTAGGTTTAACTCCTACTTGCAGAAAACTAAAGGTTTACAGCTCTTACCATAATGATCTAGATCTTTTACTGTTCTTTTGAAAGCAAAACTATGATCCAGCATCAAACTATTTTGTCACTAATTTATCTGAGACGCATAGCCCACAACTGCACTTTAAACCCTGGTTTACCTGGACTTCTGAACTACAGCTAATCTTTGGTGGTCTCTGCCTTTCCATGATACAGATTGCCAACAAAGGTGAGAACATGTCAGCTGTTCCACACTTGATTTTGTGGACTGATCATACAGTAAGTACACCATCTGGGTAGCAAGTATGAATAAGGAAGTATGTGATTCGGGACAGCATTAGACTAGAACACTGACTTTTAACATTAACAGTAAGTCAACACAGCCTCATTTAGAAGCACCAATGACAGCTGGCATTAAAATATGTAATTATAACTGTTCCACAAAGCTGAAGAAATATGTTTTTATTAACATATGAATTTCTTTATGCCATGGGTTCTGCTGCCTGCAGTAAGAACTACTGCAATAGCTAATTTTGCATAACGCAAATACACAGAAGTCATTTCTGTGATGATACAAAAGCCTCTCTTGTTTTGGATGGTTGATCCAGTAATTTAAACTTCACTAACTCTACTCCTTGCATCTTCATCATTCTACCTGCCTCCCTCTCATTCACACACTCTGTACTCTGTTTTGCTTCTACTGACTTTTCATTCCTCTTCTCTCCAGTGCATACCTCCACCTCTCCAGGCTCTCTTCCAATTCCTCCCTACTCTCTCTACAGATCACAAAGCATCATAGTTGAGAAGAGATACAAAATAAACAATTGCAATGCATGCCTATGTGTGTATGGTGACAACCAGTGACCTGTTTTGATGTTAGTGTACGTGTGTGAGTGGGTGAGTTTGAGAGATGGTTTGTCTGTCACAGAGTTTAATCAATAATAAGAATGGTGGTGAAGGTAGAAAGCTGCAAAAATCAGTCAGCAGGAGGCTACCTATAGCACCCGAGCACCCCACGGCCCCCACCAGGGGCCACACATCCCCTGGACAAACACGTGCCTCATTTCAAGGGAGGAGGACAACAGTTTAAATAGTTTTTGTAAAGAGTAAAAAATGCAGAACAATTAATCATACACATCCAACATACAGTGCATCTGGAAAGTATTCACACAAAATTTGTTTCCAGGGGCATAAATGAGGAGGTTTATAGTGGTTCCCAAACATGTCTCTTATTTGATTTATGCTTTTAAACTATATAAAAAGCATTTATATTTAAAAAGCATGTTTTATTTGCATAATATATATATTTTTAAACATCTTATTGTCATGTTATTTAGTCTTTGTTATTGTTTAATTAATAATTTTCTTTTTAAATTTAGTTTTATGTTTAAATATTGAGCCTTCATATTCACCTTAAACCATTTTAAATCTTAAATACATTTTATTTTCGAATTGTTGTTTGTTGTTCCAAAGTGTCACTTGTAGAGGTTTTGTGATATCAGATGGGAAAAACCTGAACACCACCTGTCTTCATGTATTGTTTAGGTGCCAAATAAGGTAACACCCATGTTTACTATTGGGCAGCTCCCCAGTACAAAACATAGATGGCTACAGGTGTTACTGGATCTTTATCCTTTTTCACACTTTATGCTTTCCTCAATGCACCTTGAAAGTAAGTGAAATAAATTGTAAATGGACTGATACTTGTATAGAGCTTTTCTACTTTAACTGAGCTCCTAAAGTTGCACCAGAAACTTTTGTTCTGTTAAAGCAAATCATTTTTACAACAGTGAGTTGGGGTTTTGGTGGTGGTTCAGTTTGAGGAATAAAATACTTTATGAATTCTGAAGGATTTTCACCTTCCACGAGGCAATAGTATGACAATCTCCTCCTCTGGCCTATGCAAAAATGTTTCCATTTTAATTAAATATGTATAAAATAATTATTGTTATCTGTCATGTATACATGGTAAAAGACTTTCAAACTATATGAAATCATTAAATGACCCTGTGTTTTGTTGTCTCAGAGAAACAGGTTGTAGTATGTGTGGATTTATTGTTTCCACAGTTGAACAAACAAGCAATTTACCATGGATAGACCAACTTTTTCTCCAGACTTAAATGCAAATGATAAATGTTTCCACTGACAGTAATAATATAACCAAGGTGATAAGTCATATATTAAGTACAGAACATTCATAAATATGGTATTCACAGTTAGAGCCACTAGACAGCTGGAGGCCAAACATGGCTGGACTTGTTGAACGTCACCTGCTTTACATGTGAAAAAAATGCAAAACTAGTGGTTTGTAGCTACAGCATTTAAACGTTCAAAAGCATTCTTAGAAGGCTTTAAAAAGGCCCAGCTATTTACAACGTATATAACATATAATTAAGTTGTTGTTTTACAGGTGTAGGCAAGATTTGCATTTTCTACAGCACCAACAAACACATATGGAACACACTGTACTTTGCAGCAACCAATATCTCTGAGCTCTGTCAGGAGAAGAGTGGTCAATCCGTTAGCTGCAATGAAAGCTAGCATCTGATATGCTGATGCTGGTGTTTATCATAAGCAAGTCTAAAAGGAACTGACAGGGATTGAATGAGATAGAGAATTGGTGCTAAAAAGCGAGAAATAAATAGATTTAACTGATGAACAAATATGTGATACAGGCCCTTGTGTGATGAGATGCTGGCAATATATAAAGGGTCAGGGGTCACCAGGAACCTTTAGGAGGAGAGATTAACAGAGACAGACCACAACTTCACATAAATTGGCAGCATTCACAAGATGTCTACTAAGATGCACAAAATGAACACAAATTGATAGTAAATGATTAAAGTATCATACAAAATGACAACAAACAGAAACAAGGTGATGCCGTATGAACAAAAATATACACAAATGGGAGACACAAGCAAAAATGGCACAGTTTTGTGGTCTGTGGTTGGCTGTGGTTCACCAAGTGGGTTCGCTGACAATATGAACACCATCAGAGCCAGCACATACGCCAACACAGCAGGGTCATTTTTGATGCTAAATTAAAGAATCAATTCTGTGAATCAACTTAATCCAAGAAGCTGATTGCTTTACAATTTGTCTTTACTTAAGGTGATGGCCCTGTTCAGAGCGAACTTCAGAGGCAAGTTTTTTGAAGCTGGGATGCTGAAGTGCACTTGTGTGCTCTCGCATGTGTATTGGGGGGACACGTAACACTCAACAACTTGCACTTATAGTTTTTATCTTTCCATTCACATTTTCACATTTTAATATGAATGTAAATTGAATAGCACCCTTTTAGTGACCAGACCCCACTGCATACAGCAACACAACAGCCAAAACTGAAACAGTCAGCACAATTGAGCGACCCCATACCAGATTACACACAATATTTTAACAGCACAGACACAACACAGTTCCACATGGCAGGTGCACAGTTCGTCATAACACAA
The DNA here is from genome assembly GCA_015106775.1 of Etroplus canarensis. Taxonomy (NCBI): domain Eukaryota; kingdom Metazoa; phylum Chordata; class Actinopteri; order Cichliformes; family Cichlidae; genus Etroplus; species Etroplus canarensis. The sequence continues at coordinate 9,745 of VUQH01088227.1, forward strand.
GAAAAAAATATGCCAGTCTTCGACGTCCCTTTAGACACAGCATTCCAGAACATACAATAAGCCCATTTACACACACCTGACAAGAACCTATCTGTCATGGTCTTGCATTTTTGTAGTTTGGTTTTGGTGTGTTTTTGAAGTTTCTTCTTGCTTTTTGAGTTTCCTAGTTCCTCAGGGCCTTTTTGTATTCTCAGTTGTCATCTGTTTGCCTCCTTTGTTAGTTTTTCATTTCCTGCCTTGTGTGTAGGTTTAGTTCCCCAATGATTCCCTGCTATGTTGTCTATTGTCAAGTTTGCGCTTGTATTAAGTTCTCTGTTTTCTGTTCCATTTTTATTTTTAAGCCTGTTCAGTCTTGTGCATTTGTGTTCAATTTACTTCCTGCCCCGATTGTTCCCTCCTGTGTTCCTCTCCCTCTTGTTTCTTGTCTTCTCATCAGTCTGTGTGTATTTATACTCTGTCTCTCTTCAGTTCGGTGTTGTGTTGATGTTATCTCCCCTTGCCAGCATGAGCTTTTGTGGTTTGGCTTTCATCCCTAGTGGTTATGTTTATGAACTTAAATCAAGTGTTGATCCTTTTGGCAAAATAAAGCCACTCTTAGTTCATCAGTTTGTCTCTGAATCCTGCGTTTGGGTCCTCTCTGCACTCTCACCTGAAGATCATGACACTATCCAAACACGCCCAATATTTTACCAGCTCAAAAGAGCAATTTGCACAGCATACAGTATAGTCTAATACCATTTTGCAGAAAAAGGTGTTCATGTGAAATTACTGACTCAGCAGCAGCTCATAAAAAGCTCATAATAGACCAAAACTTTACCTTCACCTGCTTCATTTATAATACTCGTTTAAAACATTTAAAAGACTTGGGGCTCAGAGGTTTAGTTGATGAACTTTCTCATTTGGGGCACTGATACTGTATCAAAAAGGTTGAAAATGTCTGTGAGGACATTCATCAGGGACAAGTGTGCAAGTTTCTTTGCCTCATGGTGCACCTTAACCATGTTTTTAATCACCTCAGGTTGGAGAATGATCACTGGGATGTCGGTAAACACAGGAACAACTGCCTCTGTGAAGAGGGGGATTGAGCGCTTCTTCCATTGTGCTTCATACATTTTTGTGCCACTGTGATGCTTGTGAAAGCTGTGAAAATTATTAACTGATCCCAATGTGCCTTTTCTAGGTACTGGTGAATTGACTAATGGATACCTAGTGTTTGTTTAAAAAAAAATCATAAAAGAAAAGTCATAATTCAGCATTTGTACTTATTTATTTCAGCTTTGTAAATCACACATTTCTGACATAACAACAGGAATATCTTTAAATTGTTTTAGCAAGCGTTTGTGAGAGGGAGTGCTGCAGCAACCCCAGCAGCCCTGCTTCCCACCGCCTAGTCTCTGTTCAGTAACTGCTTTTGTCCTTTGTTTAGTAAATTCTGTGTATGCATTGGCTGCTTTTCTCTTCAGTGAACAAAGTTTGATGTACTGTAAGTTGTGCTTACTTTCTGTCATCCTGATCCTGTGTTGAATGCACCTGTTTCCACACTTGACTCACTGATGAGCCTAAGCACAACTTCACTTTTTAAGGCATGGTGTAAGACCATGTTAGACTCCAGACTTTTGATATCATCAGATCACTGACTACATTTAATTCATTTATTAGTAATTTAACATTGTGTTATTAAATTTCAGTGAGGTTTATTTACAGCGATTGTGCAAGAAAGAAGGTGACAAGATGACACTGCTTAGCTTTTTCATAAATTTTATGTGTAAATTGTAAATAAAATAAAATATTAATTAAATATGTTGCTCTTTTAAACCAGTTAAAAGAAATTCAAGTCAGCATGCAATGTGCGGATAAGCTCATTTTCTACCCACGAAGATCAAGATCAATCTTGAGGGTTAATATTGAGAACCAAGCTGATGAATATGTTACCTTAGATGTCAGACCTCAAACAAAACCTTTTTACTAACTTACTCCTAGCAATGTTTCTTTTCAACCACGTGCTAATACACACATTACACTCCCACCAGGCAATAAAGGTGCTCAAACTCTTACATTTAAAATCATGTAGTAGCTGTTGTTTCAACCAAGTTAGCCCATTTAATTCACCTTCTCAGTTGCTTTAATAAGATCAGTGGACATGTTGGCCCTCTGTCTGAGTCTTTCCTCCGGCAGCATAATTTTATGAGGCTGTGAATGCATAAATGTTGTGCAAACAGTCACTGGCTCATAAGAGGGAGAGAGGAAAAAAGAGGGGGTGGGAGTGACAGAAACCTGATTGCACCAGTTTGATATCTCTCATGCTAAGCTTGTCACAATACCTCACAGAGAGCATGTTACTGCTTATATTATGTATAGGGTTACTTTTGCTGGCTTCACCTGCATGTAAATGCTACGTTTCTGTTGCTTTCATGGAGTGGTGACAGGCTGTTTATTGACTGATAAGTCTTTACTGCCATGGTGCTGGGTCAAATTGCTGTCGTAAACAGGACCAGAACTTTTCAAGTGAGTATTTATAAAACATGGGATGTTACTGAAAATTTTAATCTCACTGAATATTGCATGGTCTTTACATGATGTCACTTTTCTGTAACGTTCTTTTGTAACATTCACTGTGTGTGTGTGTGTGTGTGTGTGTGTGTGTGTGGGCGTGTGTGTGTGGGTGTGTGTGTGTGTTAGGGCTGTTTTCAAAACATTTGTGTGATTTTAAGAGGTTTAAATGTTTAAAACTTAAGAGTAACAAAGACATATCTGATAGGTAGGTATCAGCCGGGGTTGCCAGTCCCATCTTTGCACTTAATAAATAAGCAAAATGTCAGTTTTGGAGTTATATTATGAAAAATTGCTTTACAATAAACATTTAGTGTTGTTTTTCTTAAAAATGACTGAAGACTCTGATCCACTCTTGGCCCATGTACAGTGATGGTGCACAGTTGGTAACTTAGGCTTGTGTGTGTTATCAGGGAGCTGTGTGTGTCCTGAACAGCCTACAGGATAATGCTGGGCTGCTGGGGAGGCTACATGGGCGTCAGAAGAATCCGGGCCTGCATCTACTGGCTATGCAGGGATTCCTCTACCGCACTGGCATTGCTGTATGTACAAACCATGACCATTTCTTCCAAGTGCGGCACGCCCAGGCTGTTTACTCTCATTATGGTGTCTAAATTAGGAATCTTGAGGTAAACCTCAATGTGCAGAGCCAGATATTTAGCGTGGCTGAGCACTTACTGGCCTATTCTGAACATGAGCAACAAAGGTAGAGATAGATTGCAAATAACACTGTAATTTTTTTCCCCCATTAACTCATGACCATGCCAGTTGATGACACAGAGTATAAATAAGGGCTGATCAAAATATTCTGCTAAGGAACAAAGGTAGTTAAAAAAAAAAAGTACATTAGAAACAGCATCCATGCATTTAAAATGTTGCTAAATTAAAATTGCCTAATAAAGTATAGGTGTACTGCAAAGAAGGTACTGTACCTTTGAAAGTAAAATTGAAAACTGATATGTTTTTAAATTGATTAAAAGTTGCAGTTGGTATGCATTTCTACTGTTCTAACCTGACCTGTGATTTCTTCAGGTGAGTGAACTAGACAAACTCAACATCATCCATGTCACTGGAACTAAAGGGAAGGTACGAAACTGCCTGCAGTCATAGTCAAATTTAACAACAGAAAACTACTCTGAAGAGGACAAAACACCTTTCTTTTCCCAGGGATCAACATGTGCTTTTACTGAAAGTGTACTCAGAAATCATGGCCTGAGGACTGGATTTTACAGGTATTACAAATTAGTTTTTATGCAAGTCTTGAAAATTACAGTAGACTCAAACAATCTTTGAATCCTGCTAACACCAAAGTCAATACAGTATTATATTAATACATGAATATTAAGTTATGAATCTTCAGTGTCTGTAAACATGATGCATTCATTAAAAATCCACACTGATGCCATTAAAGCTGACACTGACCCTACCTGAAATACCTGAAGCATTATAAAAAGGGAACCAATCCTGACTATAAAAACAGATTAAAGTAATACATATAATACACGGCACTGTGCAAATGTTTTAGGCACTTGTAGTAAAGCAAGGACAAGGTCAAACATGATACAAGGGAATAGTTGTACTTGGCAGGCATCTTAAGACGGTTCCTTCTTACCTGAACAACAGCGGGTTGAATAGATGAACTCTGTAAGACCAGGATTTTATCCTTCCAATGACTGCCAAGTGCTTGCTCACAGAGTAATAGCTGATCGTTGGGGTTCTCTCTAATATTGCAGGGTCTTTACCACAGTATATGCAGAGCTTTAAGATGAGTGCTGTTTTTAGGTGGCACTCTATATATAAAAATTGGAATTTTGAAATGATGCTGAGAAGAGAACACTGTGAGGGCCACCATCTGTAGCAGGACTATAATTCTCCATGACTCTGTTTGGGCTTTTATTTATTTTATGTTAGTTAATGTTGTATTGCAATCAACCCCCAGAATAAATTAGAGGATTTGAGATATCCAAGTGCCATGTGCATCACAGATGTTAGCTACTGAACTGTGTGCTGCTAACTATCTGAATTATCACTATCCTTATTTGGCCTACAGGAGGCAACGCTCAAGATTTTGAAAACAATTTCAGGTTTTGTGTTTTTCAGACGAAAGGACAGTTTTCCATTTCCCATGAATAAGGGTGGCCTGGTGAGGCAGTGTTTGGCACCGTTGCCTCATAGCAAGAAGGTCCTGGGTTTGAATCCTGGGTCTTCTGTGTGGGACTTGCATGTCCTCTCCAAGTACTTCAGCTTCCTCCCACAGTCCAAAGACATGCAGGGTTAGGTTAATCAGCAATTCTAAATTGGTCATAGGTGTGTCTCTCTGTGGTAGCCCTGCAGTAGACTGATGACCTGTCCAGGGTTGACCCTGCCTCTCACCCCATGGCATCTATAGGCTCTAGCTCACCTGCACGACCACCCTGAATGACTTTAGGTCCAGAGAAAGTTGCAGTGTTTCTAGATCCGGTTTGCACTTCATTTCACTGCATGATAGATTTAGGGTTTTTGGAAGTTCCTGTGTCAGCACAATGATTCTGCTACAGAACTTTATCTGTATGTCATATTGATTTTTGGCCTTGTTCTCGTGTAAAAAGATTTCTGCTGATTTTCTGAATCTTTAATGATATTCTCCACTGAAGAGGATCAAATCCCTAAACTGAAATGTTACTTTCAGAATCATTGAAGTATTTACCAATGCTCACTGTGTTAACAGTTGACTCAGGCTCTCTGGGATCCTCTTTTTTATACCCAAATATATTAACAGATAATCTCACAGGCTATGAGCTCTTCCACCAGGTGGAAAATTCATTCCACAATTGCATTCTGTTTAGAATTACATTTTAGGCAAGTCCTGTCAGGTTTGTGTAAAGATGAAATGGATTATGGCATTTAGAAGAACACAGTTTTGAATTTCATTCTTCAGCTTCTACTCTGGACTTTATCAGCTCTGCTCTCCAGCTAATTAATGGTTAACCAACAGTGCTGTTTGAAGCCAGGCGACCTGTCTGAGAGATAGTATGAGTTTATCTCTAGTTTGTTTTCCTGGGTTGTTAATAGTCACATACTGTATAAGCTGGTTTTATGGCTGAACAACCATACAATAAATACACTTAAATGCTGTAGCTGAAGTTCCTATTGTTGTGGAATCTTAAGGATAATGTAAAGCTGTTTTTGGAGTCAGCAGTAGAAATAACCACAGCCTCTCTGCCTTCAGCTCTCCACATTTAGTTCATGTCAGAGAAAGAATACGCATCAATGGACAGCCAATCAGTGAGGAGCTTTTCACAAAGTACTTCTGGGAGGCTTATAAGCAGTTAGAGGACACAAAGGTAGGCTCTGTACATCTATACAGAATGTCTGTCTACATCAACATAATCATGACTGGCTTTGTTTTTAGTTTTCTTCGCTGTTTAATTGACGGATAAATAAGCTCCATCCAAAAATTTGTCTTTACTGTACAGTGTTTACAAAATATATATTAGAACAGTTTTCTGATAGTTCCTGAGGAGACTTAGTACAGTTACAAGAGTGTTCCTAAAATTATAGTACTATTGCATTCAGGGGTGAAGCATAGAACTCTGGATTCTACACAGTGTGCCCCTTTCCTTTTCCTGAGCTTTTAACAGTTAACAGAGCTGCTGAACACAACAACCCTTAGTGTATTAGAGTAGTCACTATGTTTCATATCTAATGAAAATAGTCTGCAGAATGAAGCATACAGGACTGATATTAACCTCTCAACCTCCCTACAGCCTGTTACTGTTTTCATCCTTTTTGGTGCTAATAAGGCACATCAAAGGTCAAACCAGATCATCAAGGCACACCTTGGTTACTGTAGACAAAATCAGAAGAAGATGTCTTAAGCAGCACCAGCTGAACTCCACGTTCACACTTCAGTGCAATTTTTGGTTTGACCCTGGCGTCATCAGCCAAGGCTGCGGGCCCTGTGCAGGGATGATACGGGTAGACGAGATACTTTATGTTTTTGAAGCTGTAACTTTAAAAATGACTCCATTCACACTGCAGGTCTTAAAACTCAGTTCTGATTTTTTTACCAAGATCCAATTTTTTTGCATGGTTGTTCACATTATAATTTAAACGCAACCTCCATCTCCAGTGTGAACAGTCTACGGCCCTGAAGTGATCCGCACATGCAGAAGCAGACATGACGGCCACGCACTGCACACTTTCTTTAAAGAAGTAATTATGGATGCTACACATACTGGTGTGTGTGTGTATCGATTCTGAAGTTGTTGTGCATTTGGAGCGGAAAAAATTATGACCAAGTAATAAAGAGAAGGAGAAGATGGAAAAAAACACATTTTTTAAAGATGGGCTTTTGGTGGAGCAGTGGCACTTCCTTTCCACTGACTAGCTGCCATGCTTGTATTGTTCATTATTTACATTTGATCTTGCCTCCTCTGGTGCAGAATTGTGACGTCTGTCTCACTTCAAAGACCTAAAAGTCAGATGATACCTATCCGATTTGAAAAAATATAATTTGTGTTCAGACAGTCATAGAAAAATCTGATATGGGTCACATTTGGGTGAAAAAATCAGATTTGGCACACTTTTGCCTGAAGTGTTAACACAGCCTTGCAGAGAATCAGTTAAGGAGTTCAGGCTGGTCAGTCCCACTTTCCCTCCACTACAATACATTTGACTACATTCTTTGTAAAGTCATGAGCATCACAGAAGACAGCTTAAAAAGAAACTAATGTCATAGATACAGACATAATTGGACTTTAAGGCTTTAATACCCATATCCCACCAGAATACCTTAAAATACTTTGCTTTCTGGTCTCCATGACCTAAGAGGCCCTGACCAGGGCAAGGTCCTACAGCTGTACAGCTTTGGAATGCTAACAGTGTGAAAATAAGCTATTTTCACATTGCAGGAGCCAAGATTATTACAGATAATGAAGAACTTAAAACCTAAAAATAGGTGTAAAACATTTTACTAAGATTAAATATAAAAATAAAAACCAGAAATTTGAAATAGAAAGAAAACTGTGAGTCACTCTAATTCTAAGCTTAAATTCTGCCACTGACAAATGTATCTTTAGCTGCTCCTTGGTATTTCCCCCATGGGTTCTCCAGAGCACAGGCAATTTGAACGAGGTTTTACACTGGATGCCCTTCCTGACACAACACTCTATGGTAAACGGGGCTTGTGTCCACACCTGGAATTGAACCAGGGACCTTTTGATGTAAGGCAAATGCACTACAGGGACACTTAGTGTACCATTGGTTGCTCCCTTGTATTTTCCCCAAAGGGTCACTACATTAATCTGCACTGGTCATTTGGCATTGGATTTTACACCAGAGGCCCTTCCTGACACAACCCTCCATGGTGAGAGGGGCTTGTGTCCCCACCACCCCATATTAGGAAAACTTAAACAAAAAAAAAATTAAATCAATATGAAACCTGTTCAAACAGTAAAAGCTTAACTGAAAAGAGCAAACCCAGTCTGGACACTGACACTAAACTGGTCTGTGTTTTCATTTCTGAATTTATATGATTTTTGAGTTCCTTGTGCCTTTGGGTTGAACAGTCATTCTATTTCCTTGGTTTAGTTTTGTATTTGTAGCTCTGCCTCCCTGTTTGTGTATTACTGTCTCCTGTCTAGTTTGTGCTTGTGTCTGGTTTCCTGCTATGTTCTGGTTCCTGTTCGGTTCAGTCTTGTGCTTTTGCGTTCTGTTTACTTCCTGCCCCTGATTTTCCTCAGCTGTGTTTGTCTCTCCTGTGTCTGTTTGCTAGTCAATCTGAGTGTACTTAGTCCCTGTCTTCTTTCTGTTCTGTGTTTGCTCCGTGTTTTCTCCCTGCATGTTGGTGGTGTTTCTCTACTTGTGTTTCGCACTGATGTTTTCCTATCCTGGATTAATCTCTGAACTTTGTATTTAGTTAAAGTTGGCAAAATAAAGCCTTTTTTGAGTTTACCCGTTTGGCTTCCTGCAATCTGCATATTGGGTTATATCACCTCACAGCATGGCTGACCATGACAAAACTGAACTAAAAACAGAAATAAAAGCTAATTAGAAAGTTTAAAACTATTGTTAATCTGGCAGGAATTTGTGCAAAGTGTGTATAAAGTATTCATTGAATGACTGCATACGATCCCCTGGACAATATTAATTTTGTTACAGCTTTGACTACAGTGTTAATCCTGGTCCAAATAAGGAGAATCTGTCTTATTAAAAGCAGACAATTACTCCAAACTGCTGAAATTTTTATCATCTATCATGACAGAGTGAAGCATAATTTGTAATTTCAGGCTTGAAGATGTTTTTAAATCCAGACAAAGAAGTCCCCGCTTCCTTGGTACTACTTTCTCAAACAGCTGTCAACAACAGCAGCAGCTGTGAAGAAAAATCTCAGTCACAGCTGCTTCTTATCAGCAGATATCACTCACATTTATTACTTCCTGTTGTTACATGCAACAATGCATTATGTTTGAAACAAAAAATTACTTGCCTGCAGCTAATTTTGAAATCAGTCTTTCAACAGTAAATAATCATAAGTCTATCAGATGGTAATGCCAGTGACACATCGTCCTCTTGGTTTAAAGGAAATAAAGGGATTTACTTTATCCCAGAATGTTTCTAACTTCTTAACCTTCACATTTATAGATATATTTATGATTAAATAAAATAAAAACATTGATGCAGTGTGAAGCACATTTTTGGCAGCTGCATGTTTCTTTTCCACCCACCTCTTTTCACTCTTCATACATTTATTTGCTACTGTTGCGTGTCATCAGATGCTGTCTTCTTTCTCCCATCCCTTCTTACTTGGTTCTCCTTTCTCTCTTCTCTCTCCCCTCAACCCCAACTGGTTGAGGCACATGGCTGAAAGGGAGTTCTTCCTTCCTACAGTCACCAAGTGCTGCTCGTGGGGGATGGTCTGATTGTTGGGGTTTTCTCTCTAATACTGTAGTGTCTCTACCTTACAGTGTCAAGCAGCTTGAGGTGACTTTTGTTGCAAATTGGCACTGTAGAAAAAAAACTGAAATGAATTGAAATTGGTGCCACGAAAAGGAAGTTTGTATCATGTTGGAGAAACATTTTTATACTCTGAACGTGAAGCATAGAGTAAAAGTCAAACAAACTGAAGAAACAGGACCAACCACTGCACCACTGAAAAAAAATGCTGAATAATATTTTTAAATACAATAAATGTCCTCATCCCCACCAGACCAGAGTGAACCAAACAAGTTGTAATTTTTTCCTCTGTTTTATCGAGAGTGAATATTATGTATTAAATAACAACCTTGGAAAAACTAGTTACTAAACACTAATGTTACTGAAACTAATAATTCAGTACAAACTCTTCTGAATTCTTAATTCATACCTGATGAGTTAAAACCTGCTAATCTGAACCCAGTAAGCACCCCTAACACACACACTTTCATGAATCCACAGGATGCCCACGGAGACACAATGCCTTTCTATTTCCAGTTCCTGACTCTGCTGGCCTTCCATGTCTTCCTGCAGGAGCGAGTAAGCTATACATACACAGGGTGCCATTTACAAAACAATTAATGAGTAATGAATTATTACTACTGCCAGTGGAACATTTATAGAATAATTACAGTCTTCTCAGCGCATCCCCCTTTTATTTAGTACCAGGTGTGCCACTTAATGTCAGTATTTAATATGAGAAAATCTCAAAATAAAACAGCACAAAAAGCTGTAAATTTAAAGAAGCATTCTGCTGCGGTAGATTCCTAAGAAAACTGCTTTGATGATGGACTCTTTTTTTATTTCCTTTAGAGCTGTATGAATTTGCTGACTGTACAGGAGGCTCCTGCTGTTCTAATTACTGAGCCAAACAGCACACTTTTGGAGTTTTGGAGACTTTTGGAGAGTCAATAAATATATGAAAATGACTCAGCTCTGTTACATGTTCAACACCATTATGGGTGACAAGTTTGAACTTGTGATTGATGCAGTAAAACATGTGAAGTTAGGCTGAGAGCTTAACATTTCTTCAGAGATGCCCTTCATAGTGAGGTTTTCTAGCTACAGGGTGTGAGACAGCTGCCCTGCTGCAAAACTGCAATTCAACAAGTTAAACTCAGAAGATGTAAGTCTCACTTTTATAGGGAGTTCTGGTGTAGATGATCTGGTGTGTGTTTGACACTCAGTAGAAAGTTTACTAGGAGATGTTTGCAAGACTGCTCTGAATCCTTTTTTATTTTTCATTCATTTAGCTAGCAGTTTTACATGCTGGAATAGTGGTGTTTGGTGGTATCATGAAAATCTGGGAAGGAAGGACGTCTGGACCATAGCCCCATGCAGTCCTTGATACTATCACATTTTAAAGTTTCTTGTTTTATTGCTATCTATGCTGTAGAGTGTTTCAAGACCCTCTCAAATCACATCCTTCACACACACACACACACACACACATACACACACGCCCACACACACACACACACACACACACACACACACACACACACACACACACACACAAGCACAGGTGGACGTAGCAGTGGTTGAAGTTGGGATTGGAGGCCAGTATGACTGCACAAACATAATCAGGTAATGTACTGAGAAATGTGACGGTCTGGTAATGGATTCATTCTTTCTCGTCTCTGTCTAGCCGTAGCAGCTAAATCGTTTGTATATGTGTGGTATACAGGAAGCCATGGGTGTGTGGTGTCACGTCCCTCGGCTTGGATCACTGCAGTTTGCTGGGAGACACCTTGGAGAAAATTGCTTGGCAGAAGGCTGGGATATTCAAGGTTAAACCAAATTTCTAGAGTATCAACTCTGATTTTGAAATATTAGTTTGCATGTAATCTCTTCACAGAGACAAACTTGTAGGTTTCTTTCATTTGCAGCATCACCATTTTGGAGTTTGCAGTAACATTTCTAGAAATGCAAGTAGGATGAGAAGAAAGCAATTTTATTTTTTTTTCATTCTAATCAGGAATTATATCTTTGAAATCTTTCAAAATTCTAAAAACAAGACTGCGCTACCTTTGTGCCATGCTGTTACCAGTCCAGACTGGTTTGAAGTAGTTCTTCCTATCATTATGACAGACTTTATTCTTTTTTTGCATTTAAATTATAATTGGCAGCTCTGTTGACAGCACAGTTTAGTGATGAGTGGTGAAAGTCAGCAACAGTAAAGAGAAGTGAGAGAAAGACTCAATCAAGATTTGAAAAGTAGCTGCCACTTGTTTTGTCAGCTGTCACAAAGTATTTAGCAAGACAAAAAGTGCCTAATTTTGATTTGATTTATCACCTTCCACACTTTGTGAACCATGACAATCACTGTTATGGATGCTGCTGTGTATGCATAAGTAATTAAGGTTTTCCTTGTGAGGACAATGAGTCAAAAACAGTTTTCCCCAGCAAACATCAAAGTTTAATAAACTATTGCTCTAGAAAACTAGTGTCTTACTGTTAATTTGCTTGCTTTCAGCAAAGCTTTAAATACAATCTTTGTATAGTCTTGTTGCTTTAAGTCAGACATTGGGTGGCTGTCATGGCTAGGACCTAAGATGCTGGTCACCGTTCCAAGAAACACAAAGTCTTTAATTAGTGCAAAAAGTCAATATATTCAGTGCAGGGTGAAAATGTGCTCAGGTGAAGTACAGGTGCCAGATCTCTCTCTCTCTGATAAAATCTATCTAAGTCCAAGGAGTCCCAGGTTCACAAGATGAGAGGGAAACCCAAAACAGATCCAATTGAGATTCCGGTAGGGTCTGTACTGGTTCAGAGCTAAACTAAACGGAGAGAGCAGAGGCAGGAGGTCAGGGGGATGCTGGTACAACTGGAAGATACAACAAAATTAGTAAAAGACGCTCAGTCTCAGAGAGAAGCTTGCTATGTAGTGCTTGTAAACGATCTGGCCATGAGTGAAAGCCCAGCGTCTGCTTAAGTAACACCAAGCCGGATCAGCACAACAGGAAATAGGTGTGCCAGGGGCAGCTCAGGTAGGACACACCTGTTCCTGTAATAAAGCACAATTAGGACCAAGCATGCATGCATGCACACACACCAACAGGGGAGCAAGAGAGAGAGAGCCATGTCATGGTCTGTGTGCTCTGTTAGTGGGTTTGTGTGTTTTTGAGTTCCTTAGGGCTTTTGTATTTTCAGTTATCATCTGTATTTGCTTCCTTGATTTAGTTTTTCAGTCCCTGCTCTGTTCCCTGTGTTCTCTCCTTCCTGTTTTACTTTGTATCTGTCTGATCTTGTGCGTTGTGTCTGTCTTACTTCCTGGCCCTAATTATTATCACCTGTGTTCCCTTCCCACCTGTTGCCATTTGCCACATCCATCTATATGTATTTATTCCCCTGTCTCTCTCTGCTCTTTGTCAGGTCGTCAGTCCTCTGTGGTCCCTAGTCGTCTTCAGTGTGTCCCTGCCTCGTTGGTCTGTTCATAGCTTTATTCAGCTCCAGACTCCCATGCCTCAGTGTTTCAGTCTGTCCCTAGTTCATGTAGTTTTTCACAGTTTAAGTTTAGTTATTATTCTCGCCCATTATTCTCGTGTGGATTCAACAGTTTGTAATAAAGCTCGCTTTCAGTTTGATCCTGCCTCCTGCAGTCCTGCCTTTGGGTCCACTCATCACACACACTGGAAGACCTGACACAGGCAGACCGGGGACCATGACAGTGGCTTTGGTTCAGGAGTGGGTACTTGGGGAGATACTGAAAAGATAGATAAAATGTTCAAAGTGCATAGAATAAAGTGTTGTATGGGTGAATGCAGCTTGTTGTGGTCAGTAAAACTATAAAAATACCATTACATATATTAAACACCAGTCCGATTAACGCTGTCAAAGCAAGACAGTAAGCAGACTTACCTTTACAGCAATAACCATGAGGGTGGGCTAATTCAGCTCAGTGTTCTAATGACTGCGTCTGTCCTCAGCCAGGTGTCCCTGCATTCATTGTCAGCCAACCACCCAGTGCTCTGAGAATCCTACAGCGCCGTGCAGAAGACATCGGGGTGAGGATGAGACTAACATTTATTCTCTGCTTAGCCCAAATCCAAATATAGATAATGCTTCTTTAGCAGCTAATTCCACCTCATTTCGCACTTCTTTATTTAATATTGAATAAACTGCTAAAATTTAGGCCAATATGGAATAGTATTAAGCTTTCTATTTTTTTGTGCATATAATGCACATGAATGTTATAATGTATTGGTCACAGGAGGAAAGAACTCAAATGCAGGATGCTAGAAAGTGAAAAATGAGCTTTCAGTACAAAGTTGATTATAAACCTATGAAAAAGTCAAGTCTGTAAAAAGAAAGGCAGGGATATAAATGCACCAACATGGCACAAAAGAGGGAAAACAGACAAAGACAAGAATTAACAGACACTAAATTAAACTTTAATCAATTACAAAGCAACTAAAGCCCTAGAAACCTCTATTTTCACATGTTTGCAGTGTAAATACTTGCCAATAATATTGGTTAATTTTGGTTTTTGAGCAACTAGCTACCCATGTAGATACAGCCTGATGATTTTATCATATGCAGAAGCAAACTAAAATGTGACTAAGTAGCACAGGTAGTGACCTCACACAGATTCCGAAAGGTGTTGAGAACAGACAAAGACCTTGCATGCTGTCCCTGATGACCACTGACAGGTGAAGCAAATAACACTGAATATCTTTTCATTATGGCACCTGTTAGTGGGTGGGATGTATCTGTATTAGGCAACAAGTAAACAGTTTGTCCTCAAAGTTGATGTATTAGAAGAAGGAAAAATGGGCAAAGTTATTGGATTTGAGTGAGTTTGACAAAGGCCAAACCATGATGGCTAGATGACTGGGTCAGAGCATCTCCAAAACTGCAGCTCTTGTGGGGTCTTTCCAGTCTGCAGTGGTCAGTATCTATCAAAAATAGTCCAAGTGAGGAACAGTGGTGAACCGGCAACAGGGTCATTGGTGGCCAAGGCTCACTGATGCATGTGGGGCAGTAAAAGGGGGGCCAAAACGATATTAGGCAGGTGGTCAGGTGTTATGCCTGATTGGTGTATTTCATCCCTGTCTTCCACAGTGCCCCCTCAGTATCTGTCCTGAGCTGGACCAGTATGGAGCTGTGGCTGGTCCTCTGAGTCTGGGACTTGCTGGGAAACACCAGCGCTTAAATGCATCACTTGCCCTGCAGCTCTGTTTCAGCTGGCTGCAGCGCCGCAAGGCAGAGGAGACACATGGTAGGCGGTTGTTCTTACTTCAGGTCGAAATGCTCTGATTATGTGAGTGTCATGTTTGAATGACAGTAAAGCTGGGAAATCACACATTAAATTCTATGAATCTGCTTTTCATTTTATCACAAAGCCAACAGGAATCTAAGCATCATGCTTCTCTTTCAAAAATACATGAATTTTAACTACAAATTTTATCCCTCATTACTAAAACAGCATAATGTTTCAGATGACTGTATCCTGATGCTTGCACAGCAACATTCTTTTCTCTTTTCCTGTAGATTGTCAGACTTACAAATGCAACTTCTTGCAGATGCTGTAAGTCCTGCTGCCTCCAGCTTGAGCTCCCAGGCAGTCACTTTCCAGCCCAGCGCAGAAATGCTGAAAGGCAAGTAAAATGAATATCCTGCTCAGCTAATTTGCTGATTAAACTGCAGATTGTACTGTTCTGAGTCATAAAACACTAAACTGGATACCCAACAAACATGGTTGAAACATCTACAGTATCTACCCAGTCCAAACAGGTTGTGGCACCATATAAAGATGTTGAGGCTGTTTCATTGTACAGTCGTGATCCATTCAGATTATCTCTTACAAAGCAAAAAATTGTTGACAAAAAAATTGTTCACATCATTTCAGTTTAGGAAACAAATGCATGTTTCTTTTTTTTAATGCAACAAAAATTGATCTACAACTTATTTAGCTGCTTAATAGCTTAATAGACAGCAAAACAACATCCGCTCAGACTAACATTACCAGCAGGCATTTTTAAATATAAGCAACATGTTTAATCCATTCATGTTTATCTGCATGCACATTCTCTCATATGGTGAACTTATTATATAAACCTGTGGTGCAGTCTATTTGATGCTGATTAGTGGGCTCAGTACAATAAGAAATGGACTATAGAGCCAGAGATTTAGGTGACCGCAGGGATTATCTGCTGATGAGTTTCATATTATTTTCACAAAGGAGAAGGATTTATTTTAAACAAAGCACCTTTTATCTGCTCCCTTGTATTTTCCAAAAGAGGATTAATCTGCATCTGTAAACCTCTGCCCTTGACCCTCTGTGGTGGAAGGGGCATGTGTCCCCACCTGGAATTGAACCACTGACCTTTTGCTTGTGAGGTGAATGTATAAAACCACTACTCTATTTTGTTCAAGACAATAAAAGGATAATATAATAGTATAAGGCAATTCTTGCACAAGAACCTTCCCTTGCTAGGCCAACAGTAACAATAACTTTCATTTTGGAGATTTTTTCTTAATCAAGGCTAGACATCGAAAAAAGATAGTCAGCTCATGGTTTTTAATATCTAAATGTTTGCTGGGTATCTTCACTAGACAATAAAATGAAAGATATCTGTGGTTGTTACTAAGGTGAGTTAGATATATTGCATCCAAATGTTATCAAAGCTGTTTTTTACAGCCGTGGCTTTCCCCACCTTTCATCCTCTCAGAGTTTAGAGGCTAACTGAGAGCTTCATTTGACTTTCTCCTTCCTTCTTTAAACCCCCAGGTCTGCGGGAAACAGAGTGGTTAGGCCGAAACCAGACGCTGAGGCGTGGCTCTGTTACATATTACCTGGATGGAGCCCACACTACGGGAAGCATGCAGGCTTGTATCTGCTGGTTCCAACGGGAGACACTGCAGGGACAGTATGCACAGTACGACAGCACTAACACCACAACTTAACTCAGCACAGTTGTGACAAATTTAAAGTCCCTTTAAAGTCTTCTGATGCATCCATGTTTGAATGTGTGCATGATAGTTAAATGTGCTTAAAGGCACAGAATAAAGAGTTGTGTGGATATGTGTGTGAATCGGTGAATGAGGCTTGTGGTAAAAAGTACTTTGAGTGCTCAGTTGGAATGAAAAAGCATTATATACAGTAAGTACAGGTCCATTTACTATTCATGTTGTGTCTCTGTGTTACAAATTGCTGCAAGTGAGAGAGATCTGCCCCACTCCACACATGCAGGCTGCATGGATGAAATCTGTCTTCTGCAACCATGAAAATGCATTTATTCCATGTTTTGTCTTAATACTAGCTTTAAATGTACAAGTTTTAAAATTGCAGATGTGTAATCTAAGTGTAGTTGGTACTGGGAAAACTGCTCGCATTCTTTAAGCAATAAATGAATAAAATACCAATTCCATATAAATTTAAAAACCAAGTCAGGTTAGAAAGTAGAATTTCAGCATTCTGAATGGCACTTACAGTAACAAAGTAAACTCTAATACAAGTATAATAAGTAAAAGTAGTTATAACTGTAATCAGGAGTATGCAGACATTTCATGTTAGAAACAAATATCTGAATACCCCAACAATAACAATAACTTCTGTGTAGCTGATTAAAGCAGAGACAGGAAAAAGCCATGCATTGCCTATAAAAAGTAATCACCCCCCTTGGATGTTTCACCCTTTTATTGTTTCAGTAAATGAAATCATGGTCAATATACTTTGGCTTTTTTAAAGACTTAGCAAGTAAAGCTTCTGTCATGTCCAAGTGAAAAAGTTTTACAAACTAATGTCAATTAATTAAAAATATATAAGGTAACATAAATGTTGCATATTCACCCCCTTCAATGGGACTAGCCTAATTCAACTGAGGTCCAGCTAGTTGATTCCAGCAGTGTCACGTTTACTGAAATGGAGATCACAGTCTGGGCCCAAATTCAGGGCTCTGCAGACAGCCAGGGTAAAACAAAAAGCAAGCTGCATTTATTGGCAAAATACAAAAGATGCTCAAGGAATATTGAAGAAGAACTATGGAACATGGAACACACGGCTAGAGAGGGAGACAAACGATGTGACACTGTGTGTACATAGACTAATAACAAGTAGAAAGCAACAGGAGGGAGAGGATCACAGGGGCGGCAGGGGAGGAAGCTACACTGAACTCAACTCATGGTACATAAACAGTGACCAGAATAAAACAGGAAGTGAGAAACACTCATAACTATGAACGCAGACATGAGACTGAACTTAACAGAAGGGCATGAACCCAGGAGGAAGATGCTGAGGAGCCAGAGGGAACAAATAAATGGAAAAACACCTAGAGCAGAAACTTAACCCTAACTAACTCTAACTGAAGGATAATCATTATAAAAATCATACAGAACTAGAACACAAAACCTAATGATGATGAAACCTAGAATGTGTAACATCATCAGTGAGCTGACCTATGGGTTAATTTTTTGGGACGTTCATTCCTGGGAATATTGGCAAATAAGCTTGTTTCTGATTGGTACATTCAACTGAAGGTGTGGTCCACCAATCAGGATCAGCTTGTTTCTTACTGGAGGATTCAACTTGGAGCATGTTTCCACTAGATCACGTTTGTTTTCTGTCAGACAAATGCTTAAATATATTTATGAGGCCCTGCATATAATGGACCTGCAGACATTTTCAGCCTCTCTAAACCAATTTAATCCATCTGCCTGCCAGTGTCCCTGACTGTCTGTGTATTAGCATGGGCATACAGTATGAAAAATTCATACACTCACCGACCACTTTCTGTGACAAATGATACATGTATGAAAGAAATTGGTAAAACTCGTGGTTGAACTTGTATCTTTAACTACAATAAATGAAATAAATATCACATCGTTTCTTCAAAACCTCCCTGTTCACACTGTTATGTGTATAACACAGAACAGGTTTTTGTGAAGTTACAGCAGACTCCACCTTTTATGTATTGTGTTTTTAACACTTTCAATCGGGACAATGTTTGTTTGTGCAGTAAAACAATTAAACTTTTGAGTAACTCAAAGATGAAGTACTAACAGATACTGTAAATGCTGTCTGCGGGTGGTGGATGGATAAACAGAGCTGAATATTAAGCCACACCTTCAGTACTGACTGAAAATCGATCACTGAGTCTGCCCAGATTAGACTGACAGCTTTGTTATTCACACCTGTGTCTGGGAGGTCCAGTCTCTGGTTCATCAGTGTTCCTGTTACAATTGCAACATGAGGACAACAGAACACTTTAAGCAGCTCAGAGAAAAGATCAATGGAAAGAATAAGTCAGGACATGGCTACAGAAGAAAATTAAACTCACTGAAACTTTCCATGGAGTTCAGTCAAATCCATCATTAAGAAATGCAAGGAGTGTGGCATCTGCCTAGACCTGGCCGTCCTCACAAACTGAGTGAAGAAGAAGACTGGTGAGGGAGTCCACCAAGACACCTAAAAAAAACCACTCTAAAGGAGTTAAAAGCTTCAGTGACTCAGATAGGAGAGATTGCACATACAACAACTGTTGCTCGGGTTCTGCACCAGTCAAATCTGTACACCAAAGGCATGTGGGAGTCTCCAAGGTTAAATGGAAGCAGGTTCTTTGTTCTGATGAGAAAAAAATTTGAGCTTTTTGGCCATCAGACTAGACACTATGTTTGGCAAACACCAAACACTGCACATCACAGCTCCACTGTGAAGCATGGTGGTGGCAGCATCATGCTCTGGGGATTCTTCTCAGCAGCAGGCCCTGCAAAGCTTGTAAAGGTAGAGAGGAACATAAATACAGAAAAATATCACCAAATCCTAGAGGATAGTTTGACTCAGTCTGCCAGAGAACTACAGCTTGGGAGAAGATTTATTTTCCAGCAAGACAACAACCCCAAGCATACAGCAAAAGCTACACAGAAATGGTTCAAAGACAACAAGGTGAATGTTCTGGATTGGCCAAATCAAAGCCCAGATCTTAATCCAATCGAGGATTTGTGGCTGGATTCACACCTGGTTTCCAAGCAGCCTGACAGAGCTTGAGCTGTTTTGTAAGGAAAAATGGAGAAAAATTGCAGTGTCCAGATGTGCCAGCCTGATTGAGACATATCCTCACAGACTTAGTGCTGTGATTGTTGCCAAGGGTGTATCTACTAAATACTGACCTAAAGGGGGTGAATATTTATGCCCACAAATTTTTACCTTATATATTTTTAATTAATTGATGTTAGTTTGTAACTTTGCAACTTTACATGGTACGTGGCTGAATTGCCGTGGTTCCTAAATGCTTCCACTCTGGAATAATACGTGGAACGCGGGATATCTAGGACAGAAGAAATTCACAAACTGACTTGTTGTAGCAGCGATACAGTACTATGTTTGAATTCAGTGAGCTCTTTAGAATAGCCCATTCTTTTCCAAATGTTTGCAAAGGCAGACTGCATGGATAGTTACTTGATTTTATACACCTGTGGCAATGGGACTGAATGAAACACCTGAATTCAATGATTAAGAGGTGTGGCCCAA
>VUQH01088229.1:2121-13859 GCA_015106775.1 Etroplus canarensis
TTAAAAAAAAAAAAAAAAAAAAGAAGAAGAATAGTTGGCTAATGTGTCTTATGATTAATGTTCTCCTTTTTTCCCCCTTTCATCCACCAGAGAGATGTGGCTGGTGATGCCTCTGAGTCGGCTCTGCTGAAGTGTATTGAGCTTTGCTGCGGTTCAGTCCAGGAAATGAGAGAGAAAAACCCTAAAATTGCTGAGATCCCGTTCAACTCCACTAACAAGTACCAGGTATGGAAAAAAAAATCAGTGTGCTGCACGAAGTCGTAGTAGTAATTATTTTACCAGTATTAAAATGTTAATTCCCAGAATGGCTAGTGTATTTTGAAATGCTGAATATCAAGCTATTTCACATGAAAGCAGCAATAAATTATTTTTGAAGTAAGCCTTTGGGGACTAAAAAAAAAACATCTGATCATTTCAGAGCTTCTGCTAATTGCTACATGGGTTTCTCAAGTCCTTTTGGAAAAGCTTAAATTTCAACAGAAGCCAAAAGTTTCTTAGCAATTGAGGTTGAAAATTAAGCAACAAACACTCAAGCATTCCAGCTGACCTGTTTTTCTTCTTCTCTGCTCCTAGCTTTCCATTCACAAGAATTCTGCATCTGAAGGAGAGTCCAAGCACCTGCTGGTGATGAAAGGAGCTCCAGAGAGGATTTTAGACCGCTGCGCCACCATCATGATCCAAGGCAAAGAACAGCCTCTGGATGATGAGATGAAAGACGCTTTCCAAAATGCCTACCTTGAGCTGGGAGGCCTGGGAGAGAGAGTACTGGGTAAGAATCTGTCGCTGCTGGGAGTTAAATTAATGAAATTTTGAACCTATTCAAAACTTAAATAACGTCACTTGGTCCCATTCAGGTTTCTGCCATTACCATCTGCCCGATGACCAATTCCAGGAGGGCTTTGCTTTTGACACTGATGAGGTGAACTTCCCCACTGAGAACCTGTGCTTCATTGGCCTTATGTCCATGATTGACCCTCCTCGTGCTGCTGTGCCCGACGCTGTGGGTAAATGCAGGAGTGCTGGAATCAAGGTATGCACTTGAAGACCTTACTGAAACCAGCATGTGGACTTTTTCTTTTTGTTCAAGAGTATTGATTCATTGGACTTATCAGCACAAACCTCTCTCCTCCTAGGTTATTATGGTAACAGGTGATCATCCAATCACAGCTAAGGCCATCGCTAAGGGTGTGGGAATTATCTCTGAAGGCAACGAGACTGTTGAGGACATTGCTGCACGTTTGAACATCCCAATCAACGAAGTCAATCCAAGGTACTAATTTTGATAAGGAAAAGCCTGGAGACTTTAGTACAGAAGTAGGACAAACTGATATAGACACTATGGTGTACCACACGGCCTCAATCTTGGTCCCTTTTTGTCCTGAATGTGACTATACCTTCTTTTTTCTAAATCCTTCTAATATTTACAGGCTTTGATATAAGTCTAAATTACACGGTTTGTTATAATCATCATAGTTTCAATTATAATTTCCATCTTTCGAAAATTACATGAGCTCAAATGGCCTAATAATTATTGATTTTCCCACCAGGGATGCCAAGGCCTGCGTCGTTCATGGTGGAGACCTGAAGGATCTGACAGCAGAGCAGCTTGATGACATCTTGAAGCACCACACGGAGATTGTTTTTGCCAGAACCTCACCGCAACAGAAGCTGATCATTGTGGAGGGCTGCCAGAGACAGGTAGAGCAAAACAAATGTGAAAATGTTTGTAATGTTTTTTGTGTGACATAGGGAAGATTTTGCTGCTCTTATGAACACCTGCAATGTTTGCACTCCTCTTTTTAGTTTGGCAACCACAGCACCTGCCCGTGCCTTGTTATGTAAATGCTTCAGTGAGTTTCTCCTGATGCTTATTTATGATTATTGCTTTGGTCTGATTACTAAGTTGGCTGAATAATCAAGCATAACATCTGTCAAGCTGTGAGCTCACCCGTGCCAATGAATATTCATAAGTGCATCAGTAAGCAGGGCCAACTCTTTTTAGTGTTATGTGGACTTTGATTATCTCTATATTTAAATATTTCTTGTTTATGATGTCTGATCAAGGGTCCCAGTAAACAACACTCTTCTATTGATCCTACATTTAGGAATGCTACTTTTTCAAATAAGCAATAAATAACCAGATTTCATACAGTTTGGATTCAGGATCAAGTGTTTGTGGTAGTCACTCGTGATCCAAATACAGCTATTACTCTGTAGAAGGCAAACATAATGTATTTAAATGCATCCCACTTGCTTCCTAGGGGAGGAGTGGGAGGATGTTATTGATGACTGTGCTCATTTCATCCTATAAGCCCAGAAACTTCTATTCAGTTCTGTTTCTCAGCTGAATAAATTTGTCTGAGCTATTTGCAGGCCAGCATTAGTTGTGACTATAATATTTCAAATGTCTCAGTTCCTTGCTTTAAGAGCCAACAATTGCCAAAAAATTTGCACAGAGAATTAAAGGCTTTGCAATTAACGGTGCACATTTAGTACATGGCAGCAATAAGTCCTTGAACTGTAAGCGTTCTTTACCACCTTTAATAAATATATTGTTTATTTACTTGAGTCTGATGCTGTGTGTGAAACTAATGTGAAATATTTTTAAAATTCCCACTTTTTATTCAGTGAAGGAAATCCCACAGGGTTGTTGTCTGTTGGCATCTGGCACGTCCTCTGAATACTTTCAAAGCCTTGTTTCACACTGTAGCACCAAATAGGATTTTTTTCTCCACTGATCCCACCTCTGTCTCTTATTCACTTTTATCACAGCTGTCAGCACTGTCAAAAAAGCAGTTTCCCTAAAACCTTCTGAAAAACAATCCTTTTTTCACATAACAGGAAATTATTGTCACACAGTGTAACTTAAGGAAATAGAAATGTCACTCAAAGGCAAGAATGGTGACTTTTTGAAAACAAAGTGACACCTCTTACATTAATGTTTGATATACAGTGTATATATAGACATGTGCGAATCAATTTCCTGTCTTGTCTCAGCTTATGTTGAGCTGTTTTGCTGTTTTTTGCCAAGAAAAACTTTCTTTTCCTTCAGTTTTTTTTAAGTTGATTTTCTTTTCCTTATTTTGCCTTTGAGGCCTCTTTTCCTTAGACAGCTAGGACAGGCTCTAGCCCCCTTACAACCCTGAACTGGATAAGTGCAAGTAAATGGATGAATGGATTTTGCCCTTGACATTGTCTTATCTTGGCAGGGAGCCATTGTGGCCGTGACAGGTGACGGTGTGAACGACTCTCCAGCTCTGAAGAAAGCTGACATTGGTGTTGCCATGGGTATCGCTGGATCTGATGTTTCCAAGCAGGCCGCTGACATGATCCTGTTGGACGATAACTTTGCCTCTATTGTAACTGGAGTGGAAGAAGGTAAAATCTACATTAGGACCTGAAGCTGAATAAATGTAGAAATACATGACACAAGGCACCACTGCAAGTACTACATTACTTTTTCAGGCCGCCTGATCTTTGACAACTTGAAGAAGTCCATCGCCTACACTCTGACCAGTAACATCCCTGAGATCTCACCCTTCCTCCTCTTCATCATCGCCAACATCCCTCTGCCCCTGGGAACAGTCACCATCCTCTGTATTGATCTGGGAACTGACATGGTGAGCTATTTGGCCATTGATTCTGTTCTATACAGAGGTCCATATAATAGAAAATTTTCTTTTTGTTTGTTTGTTTGTTTTTTATTTATTTATTTATTTATTTATTTATTTATCTATCTATCTATCTATCTACTTACTTGTGGTGTTTCAGGTCCCTGCCATCTCCCTGGCTTATGAAAAAGCTGAGAGCGACATTATGAAGAGACAGCCCAGAAACTCTAAAACTGACAAGCTGGTGAATGAGAGGCTCATCAGTATGGCCTACGGACAAATTGGTAACTATTAATTCATTTAGAACCTTTACTTTCTCTCATTCAAAAAAGAAGACACAAACCTACTAGATCGTTACAAATGTTCAGTGCATTTTTTCAAAAGTAAACATTTTGTGACCAATGTTGTGTAATACACACCTGATGCATTGAATATTAATTGGCAAAAGCAGCACATTTGTAAATGATTTGCAAACATTTCCTGCTCTGGAAAAATGTCTTAAATTCACTTCACTTTTAAATATTACACTTTTCTTCTCATTTTTGATGATCATCTGATGGACATATTTAGATTTCAGTATTTGTCAAGACTACCTGCATAATTTCAAATAAATGAATTAGTTTTACATCTGCCCACCATCTTTGCTGTGCACTTTCTGGCATTGCAGAGAATGACAATCACATTTTATAACTGCTAGTGTGCAACTGTTGTTATTTAATACTTTTGATTTGACACCATTTCTAATAAGCATTCACTGAAGTTTTCTGATGTTTTCCTCTCGTAAGGTATGATGCAGGCCACAGCTGGCTTTTTCACATATTTTGTCATCCTGGCTGAAAATGGTTTCCTCCCCATGGACCTCGTGGGACTTAGAGTGCGCTGGGATGACAAATATCTAAATGACCTGGAAGACAGCTATGGGCAGCAGTGGGTCAGTTACACTAATGTTATTAGAAATACAAAGTGTTTCTAATACAGTGCAAACATTGTCAGAATTCTTATACTTAACCAAAGTTTTAATGCAGGAAAAGGTAAATGTTCTGATCTTCTCATTTTGTTTTTGTGCACCAGACGTACGAGCGCAGAAAAATTGTAGAGTTCACCTGCCACACTGCTTTCTTCACCAGTATTGTGATCGTCCAGTGGGCTGATTTGATCATCTGTAAGACCAGGAGGAACTCCATCATACAACAAGGAATGAAGTATGTATATGTAGATAAATGACAATGGGGACTTTGGACTTTGTTTTCTAAATAAGGAAGCCTATGAACTTAAAGTTTAATGACCTCTGTTTATGAAAAAAATAATTTACATCTATCAGTGGCATTTTCATATATATAACATTAAACAATTACCTGATGAGCACGAAACCCAGAGAACAGCTGGGATGTTGGAATTGTCATTAACTGGTATTAAGTATTAGACTGGGAACCATCAATACCTGTACAAGAAGAAATGAAAAACATGAACATTATTTATTGTGAGCCCAAAATATTATCAGTTTCCTAAAAGTAGAAAAATAAGTCCCAAATAAGAAAATTAAATGAAACCATTGTATGTGTTTTTTTTAATTTATTGTGGAAAATTAGCCAATTTTACATAATCACAGAAATGTAAAAAAGAAAACGTAAGTTCCAGTTGAGTGTCAATATTTTTCATAACTGACATCATTTAAGAATAGCCAGTTTGTTTTATTGATACTGACATTTGTGTTTGTTCCACAGCAACCGCATCCTTATCTTTGGGCTTTTTGAGGAGACAGCTCTTGCTGCCTTCCTGTCGTACTGCCCTGGCATGGACGTAGCCCTCAGAATGTACCCTATGAAGTGAGTAAAACACACTGAAAACCTTATGCTATGATTTTACAAGAAAATACATATATTAGCTATGAGTCAATAATTTATAGTAACATAAAATTTTACTTTTTCACTGTTGTTTTTCTGTTGACTTTCTTATTTGCCATCGTCATTATTTCAAGGACATTCAAGAGCACTAGACACACTGATCTGGTTGTGTTTAATTCAGTGGTGTTATCTTGCTTTACTGGTAATTTCCACTTCAGTAATGAAGTAGTTAGATTTTTGAGAGGTAGAATGCAGCACAATAACTCCTTATACTAACAAGTTTCTTTACCCAGTGAGAAGATAGCAAGCAGAAAGGACATGTTAAGCTCATTAGCTCAGGAATTAGTACTTTACCATTTCTCATTAGCCATGTGTTTTCCGCACTCTGTCTCTTCTTTCTTGCCTCACCCACCTACTCACCTGTTTCTGTGGGTGTCTGCTAATGTTTAAATAACCTTGGTTTCTTATTCTCTCTGTCTGTGTGTCTCCTTCCAGACTCTGGCTTTCAGTCCCTATTTCTGTCTTGTCTACTTTGTGTTTGTTTTGCTCTTTCTTTTTATCTCTGTATATATTCAGATGTAGACTGCGGCACCAGTTCCCTCACACTGAAAGAACCACACAGCTACCAAAAAAAAAATCCCATAGAAGTTTTGTGGATTTGTTTTCAGGGTTTTGCATTAGTGAGCTTTCAGCAGTCTCATTAGTGTCAGCAGAGAGGACTCTTAGAGATGAACACATCAACAGAATATGTCCTTGACCCAGAATCCTCAATTTTCTCTGCCTCATTTTGCTTCAACAGCTGAGTTCTTTCGAGTAGTTGGTTCACCAGAACCTAATGCTCACCTCCAATGCTTTTCATGTGCTTTTAGAGAAGCTGACATAAAACTCTCTAACAAGCTGAGTAGAGTGCTCTCGTGTTTTTTGTCACATTCCAGTTGTAATTCACTCTCTGTCTATCAATCCATACCTTAGACCATTGTGGTGGTTCTGTGCCTTCCCCTACTCCTTCCTCATCTTCCTTTATGATGAAGTCAGAAGATATATTCTCAGACGCAGCCCAGGCGGTAAGAGCTTTACTGATGCTTTTATTTTTCAAAGACACGTTTTTGCCTGTGTTCACCAATATTTCAGTATGAATGTAAAAGAATGTGCAGGGTCTAGTTTGTTTAATTTTTACACAAGTAAGAAATTAGATGCAGAAAATGTGTTGTATTGCATTAAAATTTATAGTTTCTGCAAGTTTGACAAATCCCACTACTGAACCACCACTTAAAGGGACAGTTCACCCCAAAATCTAACTGTCATATTTTGGCCTGTAGTGCTGTTTATCTGTGTAGATTGTTTTTATGTGTTGCCCAGTTTTGGAGCTATCAGGTTTAGAGATGTCTGTCTTCTTTTAAATATAATGAAACTAAGTGGCACTTGTCTTGTAGTGCTCAGAGTGCCAAAGATACATTTAAAAAACTCAACAGGGTTGTCTCTTGCCAGAAATCTACAAACCTCAGTGTAAACATTTCATACAGAAACTCCTTCTTTCTAATGAACACCATCCACCAATCCAAAAGAAGCATACAGCACCATTCGGATTTTATATTCAGGAGCTCCATTAATATCTGCATCCTCAAAAGCTGTGTGCAGCTCAAGCCTTTGATCTTAGGTAGATGTAGACTTTCTTCTGCACAATAATACAGCTAATGAGAATTGCTCCTACATTAAGTTCTTTGAGCAGCATGGGGTACCACTTGGTTCCATTATATTTAAGAGAAGGCAGATATCACTAAAGGTGATATCAGAATCATCAGAAAACTTTATTAATCCCGGGGGGAAATTGTAAACTGGCAGCTCACACAAAAACCCAGATGTATTAATATCACAGTAGTACATAATAACATGTACATAGATTTTAGGATAAACTGCCCCTTTAAACTAATTAAACTTTTTTTCAATTTGTTTTTTAACTTTATGATAATTTATAATATGCCAAAAACACACGTGCATTAGTTTACTGGACTCTCCACCAAATGTATTTGATTTTTTAATCACGCATTACAAGTTCACATTTAGATTTAACACATGAAACTGAAAAAATGAGTGCAGAGGAGAATGTACTGAAATACTGATGGTTTTAATAGGAACAAAACAAATTTCTTTATAGTAGTTGTGTCAGTCACAATGCTTTCAACCTAGATCGAAGACAGTAGTTGCTTTGTGGCAGTGCCCATAAGCAGTTACATGATAGAATCACACTCACTTTTGTTGGATTATATGCACATCTACTGATATAAAACCTCACACATAAACATCTACTGTTTGAGCTGCAGGGTCATGTCAATGTCATGTGATCCTTTTAGTCCCAGGGAGACTATTTATGCCCTCAGTGATGATGTCATCTCATAAGCAACTGTGAGACCAAAATGACACATCCTCTCCTGTCCCTGCAGGGTACAGCTTCCTATGACATCATCAGCAAAGTCATGGGCACATTTGCCCTAAATTTAAGCTATATCTTCCTCATGCTCCTCAGTCAAGTCTCATTTCTTTTAATCACGGTCCGCTGACAAGTCCAAGTTTTTCAGGCTAGGGCTTTTTTAGATGCACCGAATTGGCTGTCCTGTTCCTTTTTTAGATTTGTCTGTAAAACAACACAACAACAAGGGGAATTTAAAATCTAAAATGTAAGGTGATACATGACAAAAGTCATGCCCCTCATTTTGTCTCATTTTTTTTCTAGGTTGGGTGGAGATAGAGACATACTACTGAGCCAAAAGGACACAGACACAATGGGAATGTGTGTTATATATGCAACATCTTTGTTTGAGGTGTTGACCTTTAATAACACCACAGAGTTTGGTTAGATTGGGAATATACTGATGTATGTTTCTCTCACAATAAAACACTGACATTGTGCACTGAGGTCATGTTAATTTCTTTTGTACACGCTTTTCTTGTTGGTTTCTGTGTCTTGTTGAGAGTAGAAACACTGTTTCGGGTCATTTTTTCCAAGAGTCAATAAATATGTAACCTGTTAGTCACATCTACCTTAACAGTCTTTTTCAGTGCAGGAGTTGAATATAATGGGTTTGGTTGGGTCTGAGAAATATTTGTTGAAGAGTAACATTTTAGCATATTTTACACTGTCTGATGAGAAGTTACAGATCAGTTTGTCTCTTCAAGGGCACAGGGTATTTCATGGGTGCAATGTTGCTTAATCACCTATTAACCTATTAATTTCGGAGATTTTCCACGTATTCCTACTACTACCACTATGTTACAAGACTCCTCCCCTTCGCCCTTTATCTCTTTGTGCCCCTCACCCTGCATAGTTGACTAAAAACATGACTAAAAACAATTGTAAGTTTACTATAAACACATCCCACAACTCCCACAAGCCAGCCAGCGAGCCAGCCATTACTCCCTACTTACTCCTCACTGTGAATTTCAGTGAGCAGTAAGAGCACGTGTTGGTTCATCTGGAACATCAGGGTCACAAGTGTCCTTTGGTTCTGCCATAGATCCGTGATGACGTTCACAAAACAGTGCAGGAAATGCTGTTTTACCCTCCATTTCTTTCACAAGATAACAGGTCACAATGAGAAGCTAGAGATCACTTTGTTCAAGGGCACAGAGTATTCCAGGGGCATTGTGTTGCTTAATCATTCATTACAACCTTCTCAGTAAAACTTTATGGCTTTGCTTTAGATTTCTGCTAACCACGGGAATGCTGAGGTGGGGCTTCTAGTTGCAGCCGCAAACCTTTTGGTTCCTGTTTAACATATCAACTGAAATGTTCACATATGTTTCTAACTTTGCCCAAGTTTTGAAGAGAAACCAAAATCTTTTCCTCTAACCATTCACAAGTTGTCTTTTTTAACAGGCTCAGGCTCAGTAGATTACTGCCTTTGCACTCTGTGTGTTATCTTCAGTATGAGTAACAGTTTTGGTCTCCCTCTTACTCCTGCACCCTCACAGGATAAAAGTCAGTCAGTTTTAATCAGCCTGTTACTTTTTAGCTTTCAGTCTTTGTTATTCAAGCTTTGGGCAGTCAGTCACCTTCAAGGCTGGACTTTGACCTTTTTTGCTGCTGCATTATCTCTCAGTGTCTCTCATTCACTGCTCCACTATCTTAACTGTCCAACTCTGTTTGTACTGTAAAGTAAGCACACACATACTGAGACAATACCCACATGGATTTACATGAGTGTCACACACTTGCTGCAGGGGAAACTGACACAAAAAGTTAAACTAAAAGTGGTTTTAAGGGTGTTAGAAAGGGGAAAAAGTGAAGAAGAAGATGAGAGGCAGTGAGAGCAAAACAGAGTAGTTGAGTAAGATTCAGCCCTCCCCCTCTCCTGTACTCCTCCTCCAACAATCACTCCCTCTATCAGTCAACTTCCCTGCTATGCCTTGGTTCTTACCTGTCCAGTTCTGCCTCCCTCCTCCCCTCCCCCCTAAGCCCCTCCTCTTAAGGTATAAAGGTATGTTAAAGCAAACCCATCTACCTTCTCTGCTCTGGGGAGAGTGGAAGACACAGGACACAGCTGGACTGAAAAGAGAAAGAACAAGTGAGAGAGAGGGCGAGGCGGAGAAGGGAACTTTCAGTTTTAAAAGACAACTGGATTGACTGCTCTCTGACTTGACTGCAACCATGGGGCTCGGAGTAAGTATTGGGTCTTTCTCACATGTTTTGATCTGGAGTATTCAGTCTCAGGCATAGATTGGGCGCTTTATGTTTTTCAGCTTTGAATACAGTTCAAATTTTGGTCACAAGTTTTTGGTTAGGCTCAGTGTTTTTCAGTTGCTTCACATTGCATGCGGGTGCCAAATTCCTCTGTGCTGACTTAAACTTCTTCTTTCTTTATCTTTTCTTTTTTTTACAGCCTCAGAAACTTTATGAACTCCAAACTTTTAACATTGTATTAAAGAACCCACTGTTCTGATAATAATTAACAAAAGTTTCACAACATGTTTGAGCAGCACAGTTGACATAGCTTTCTGCTTCAGGGCAATCTTCACACATGGTTTCAGCAGTATTCAGTGCCTCATTTTGTGTCACTTTCTTCTTTACAGCGAGGGAAAGAGGACTACAAACCAGCACCAACCTCAGAACATGGGGACAAGAAAGCAAAGAAGGAAAAAGCGAAGAAGGATATGGAAGATCTGAAAAAAGAAGTCGACCTGGTGAGTGCACAGCTTAAGTAAAGCCAGTCTGTAATTATTTGCCACTTGAGTACTTGACTGATATAATTTAAGTGTGGCAAGATGATACTAAGGAACTCAAACTGTGTATAGCTTGCCAAATCATTCTCAATTGCAACAGGCATTACATAAAACTTTTGCAAACTTAAACTTAATGGCTGTTCATGTTAACTCTCATAGCCACTGCCAGCAGCCACAGCAATGATACGGTCACAGACGACTGAAAGAAACCTCTGCTTTGGCCTCCTGGCTGGTCACATGAGACATTGCTGTCTGAGCCCTTTTTCAAAAAGATCACTACTTACACTGCTTGATCATATGTTATTAAGACATTCACATATTATATATTATTGACTTCAAATTCATGCTTATCTAGATGGTTTTTAATGCTGAAATGTTGTGTGTGAGAGGTCTCTGCTGTCATTGAATTCTTGAAAAACACATGAACTGGTCTTCCTTAACAAGCAGTCAACATTTGGTTAAAAGCTCTCAGCTGCTGAAATTGTTGTCACTGCATTCTGAACGCATAGAAACTGGCAGAGATGTAAAGTTGCACCCTTGAAGGTTTAGGTGGGTGTGAAATATCCTGGTGTAGTTAGATCAGAGAAAATGCAGAACACTTAGATAATTTCCACTGGTGTCAGCTTTTTCTCAGTCGGAATCTGTAGCTTGCTTAGGTCATTTCCCAAGGTCAGTGAGGAACTTGTTCAAAGTTCATGGCAAAGGATAATACATAATTCTAGAGCATGTATGCTTGATTTAAATGTGCATTTAGGTATTTTAAAGCTTGGGATGCTTTTATTGAAGGATTACATGCTCTTACATTTTTATTTGACAGTGTTCTACACTTGATATGACTTAATGTAATATTTATACCGGATGTTTAAAATTCTGTATTTCAACTGAATGAAAATTTTCTGTCCATGTAGATTACACAGTTTTAACACAGATTTTTAAAGTAATAAGCCCAATTTGATATATGGTTTTCAATCCAATTTTTTTTAAATATGGCGTAACTAGCCTAAAAACAATTATTTTATATATATATATATATATATATATATATATATATATATATATATATATA
>VUQH01088230.1:0-12409 GCA_015106775.1 Etroplus canarensis
GTTGTAATGAACCTGTAACTTGGGTAAGAACCTTTATATTTTCTTTAAAATGCAGCTTTCTTTTTGCTGGCGGTCCGTGACCCTTCTGCTGTCCCATTGTTTGCTCGTTCCTTCCCGAAAAAGCTCTTCAGTGAATTTTGCTTTTAGCTCATTTTATTTTCAAGGGTTAGCTTGTGTCGCTGACGCGTGAAACGACGTTCCAGAGTCAAGTGCGGTTAGTGAGGTGAGGGCGGAAACAGTTTTTCAAAATAAGATCCGAAAGAAATAAGAAAAATAAGATTTTAACCACGACATTTTTTCTTTGCGGCCCGGTTCCAAATGGTCCACAGACCGGTACCAGTCCGCGGACTGGGGGTTGGGGACCCCTGTATTAGCATATGCATGGATGTATGCTGTTGCACCCATACTATTAGACTACACTAGTCTCTAATTCAACCTGCTAAGTGATTAAATTAAGTCATATAATTAGAACATTTAATCACTTGCCATAGCTGTAAGATTTTGGTTTAGGCAATTATGCACACACCATGAGCAATATGGGTCAAATTATACACTAGCAAAGACTTTTTGTGTGACATAGATTCTTATAGGAGAGGTGAAAATAGAAAAAGAAAAGAATTTCCTAAAATCATGCTCAAGGCCAAAACAGATGGCCACTGACTAATGTGCACTGCCACATCGGTTAGTTTTTGTCAAAGGTGCCACCAGGTGTGGTTACCCCATGTGGGAGTGAACATGAATCTTTTGTCAAACACCACCATCTACTGGAAGTTGTAAAACAAACTCAAACGTCTAGAAAGTTATGGATGGCAGTTTGATCCCTAGATCTTCCAGCTTGTAAGCAGAGGTAAACTTGGACTAAACATCACTCAGAGCACTGTACAGCATTTATGCACAAACCTAAAACTTAGTTTTACACTTTTTCTAAATTTGATTTAAAAAGCAGTCAATTTAATGTTCTTAGGCATTATACATTAAATGTACATACCAGGCTGGTAACTTGTCCACGACCAGCCCCCTTCATCCCCAAGTTGGATAAATGGTCAAGAAAAAGTATATTTGGATTGACTACTTGTTTACACCTTTCCTATTCACCTGAAAAAATGAAAGAATAAAAAGAAATCTCATAAAATTCTTTATTCATAAACTTGATGCAAGTTTACAAATTACTTTACATGGTCAAAATCACCCTTGCAATGGAAAAAAAGAGAAACCAAAACAAAGCATGCTAACAGTGCATAACTTTATAACCCGGTCACCGCAGTTAATGAAGCAAGGTAAAGAACCCAGTATCAGGCTAGTTCAGTCCTCCAATGTGTCACTCATCAAAGCCAAGAAAGTTTTGTTAGTCAGACTTATGTTGGTGTAAGAAAAGCTGTTATTAAGCACACAACAGACTTTAATACACCATTATTCCAAAAGGTCAAGTTAAAGATGCAGGATTGTTCTGATGGCACACAAATCTGAACTGCGGCTTTTGTTGGGAACCCTGGCATCTTTGAAAAGGTAGTCCAAGCCAGTGGGATGTCTTGTAAGTCCATGTGTTTCGTACTGTAGCTGACCTGGTTTAATAAACAGCACACAGGGAAAATGATTCTGTGAACTGATGTATTAGGAAACCACAAGTAAACACATTACGAAAAAAATGGATACATCTCTTTTTTTCCTTTTTTAAAAACAACCAACCACTTCTGATGCTTAGGGGAAAATATCCACTGATAAATGGACATGCAAAAATACAGTAATATCAAAGACACAGGGTAGATGTGTTCTGAGCTCCTGGTCAAGTGCTTAATAATCAAAACATATCACTGCTCTATGAATCCAATCATTCCAAAAACCTCAGCCTCAATGGATAGCAGAAAATTTTAATTGCAATTTGACAATAAAATCTGCGCATAAAAATAGGGCGTCATTTTAAATTGGCCCCCAAAAAAAAGGAAAAAAAAAAAAAAGACTGACATTCAATTCTTCATTTCATGACGATATTCTGAAGCAATAGTTTGGAAAGTTGAGTGTGCAGTATGTATTCCTGAGTTTGCTTCTCCAGATAATGCAGGGGTGGGCTCAACAATGTTATCAGAATGAAGTGATTACCAATGCACATCACAATAGTTAATAGCCATGCCAATAATCGATAGTCATGTTGAGACTTTGCTTGTGGTGAAAACAAGAAGGGAGGGTGGTTCTCGCCATGTCCTGCAAGCCTACAGGCCTGCCAGACGCACTGAACATGAACAAACTGTACGCTTTGAACTCATCTCTCTCTGTTGAGACTGAGGTCAATATCACTCAAGAAATTCTAAATAAAACTCAAATATGAGGAATGACTGTTTGAAATAGCAAAACTAAGCTTTCTACGCTGGTTATCAGGACAACATACTGAAAACAATGCAAGTAACCACACAACAGAACACCCACGAGAAACGTGTAACTGCATTAAATGGAATGCTCCACAGATTCTGCATATTATTCACATTACATCAAAGCCTCAGCACACTGAGGGGTACAGCAGCGCTGAGAGTGGTCATGAATAGTAACCACAGAGGTGGTAATGGGAAGAGCTGGGTCTTTCCTGTGGCGAATCTGAACAAATATTTATCAAACCTGAACAAATATTCTGGAAATGGAACAGACTCCAGTTGATCTTCCTAAGTGTGAAACTAGAAGGTATATGGTCACGACTATTGCTGTGAATTTGTAGCTCTGACTGAATTTTAAAAACAGCCATGAGGTCAAAGAAAAGTCAGAAGGTAAAAAGGTCACTTTTTTCCTAAACTGCAAAATTGGAAAAGTGGTCAGGATGTGAACCAGCTACAATAACCAAGCAGGTACCTACACTGTTAAGACTAATTTTCAGTTCAACAAAATTCCACAAGACTGCCTTCACTGCATAGCCTTACTGAGGTTCATCTGGTTTAAGTGATTAGATATGAATAGTCAAACCTTTGGCATGCCAGGAACAGTTGTGTCAATGCCAATATTGTTAGGGCCATAGCAGTTAGAGGTGCCATCAAATGAGGGGAATGGTGCTGTCACTGTTGCCATTAACACAGGGATTACAAATCAATATATATATATATTAAAACAAAAACCGCAGTAGTCATTTAGCTTACATAAGAACTTGATGAACTTTTGTTTCCTTCTGCAAGAGTGTCAATGAAGAAACTTTTTCTTACTCTAAATTGGGTCTTAAGTTACAGTGCCCCTGCAGTTAATAGTCAAGAGTATACCATAACACAGTCTCTGCCCAGCCAAAGACCCAGACAAGGTTACATATAAACAATTAAATCCTTTCGCAGAAATACAAATTTACATGTTTACATGTGGAGTTAAAATCAACTACATTACAGTGTAATCCAATCCAAACACACCCCTGCTTTTCCTGATCAGGTTTTCTATGTTGCCTCTCAAGAACCACACCTCTCCTGCAGGAAGCGATCCAATGGCTTGGTTGTCATAACAGTGGTCTCCAATTCTGGAGCTCAGCAGGATGTTCTTCATTATGGGGTGTTCTGCTTGGGCTGGAAAAGTCTCATCATCTTCTTCCCCACCTCAAGGCTTCAAGCTTTAAAAGATAAAGAGGTCTGGAAGCAAAGTGGCCCCAGAAGCATGTTATTCCAGAGGAGGGGTCTTGGCATTATAAAGATACTATATGAGCACAATATTACAGAGGCCATCCAGGGAGAGAAAAGGCAGTGGATCTTCCCACCACCAGCATTTAAATGTCCTTCCCAGCTACCACCACATCAAACTAGGGAATGTCACAAGCCATCCTTGGACCCAGTCTGTGGCCAGAACGGCAGTGTCCTGCAAATGGAGCATCAGACTGCCACTGCTGGAGGATAAAGCCATGCTGCACCTTTCAACTCAGCCAGCAAGTAACATTGGCATGCTCAACGCCAAAACCAAAGGGTGGAAATGCGTAAATATTTAGTCTAACAATTTCTTCGAGTATGGGGTAAATGATGCAATGACGAAAAAAAAAAAATTGCTTGCATCAGACGACAGATGTTTAAAAAGATAAATATCTGAGAAGAGGACACCCTCTCCAAAAGCTGATGAGCTTGGATGTAAATTTCAGGTGGGGGTGGGGTCCGTCTTTGTTTTTGTGCTAGTTTTTGGGAGGTGACTGAATGAGTAATTTGGTTCCAACTAGAATTCCAGCTGTCATGTAGAGGAAAAAAAAGTTTGCAGGTTAAAAATAATATTGGTCGCAAGGAGAAGAAAAAACAACAAAAAACCCCAACAATCTAAGACATATGGTCCCAGTTCAGCAAAGGCAATAGTCTGTACTAGCCATCCTCCTTAGGGGGTGTGTACCAGCCTAGGGAAAAAAAAAAAACAAACACACAAAAGGGAAACAGTGATTTCAAGGTAAACAAAGAAAGGATCAATAATAGCCAATACCAAAATTATATTACAACTACTTCACTGGCTTGTATCTGCATTTACCAATGTGTTTGGCGAGTGTGAGAACCAAAACCACCATGCTAAAATTGTGCAGCTGTTAAGACTTAGGACATGTAGGCTTCAGCAAGGCTTTCAGGTCTAAACTGTTATAATCTGCTAAAACTAAATATAGCTCAGTGCAGACTGGTCAGGCAGAATGAATTTACATATTTTCACATGTACTTTGTTTTAAAAATACAGTGCGCTGCTTCATAGAGGTCAAAGAAAATAACCATTTGCATTAATGGCCATCTTTTCAACAAACTAAAAGCAAACAATTTTGCTTTAGGATTATTAGGGTGTTTCTTTCATTGTAGTTTGCACATTAAACTGCACATTAGGGTTTGACTGAGCATGTTTATGTTCCTGCTATGGTGGTAAACAGCTAAAAATTAATTATTATTGAAAACCCTAAAGCTTTACATATAGGTATGCTCCATCTTTGAAATCATTATTATGCATCACTGGACCTGAATGCAACGTTTTTAACGATGCAATGTTTCAGCAATGTTTAATAAACTCCAAACATTATATAAATCGTTTGAATAATAAACACGTTTGTCTTTAAGGATACATGGTGGATAGTCAGCCTACCCATGCACTGTTCTCCTCCCAAGTCTGCATTAGTCACAGGTCTATACAGCTTAAAAAGCTTGTAAAACTTTGATATTTTGTATATGCACACTAAATAATACCAGTTCTGAAATTCCTTATCTTATTTATTCAAGAAGAACAGATTTTTTGTAGCAAATTTTCCATTAGAGCTGGCTGACCATTAAAACATATCCTGTGGAACTGCTGAAGTTGTGGTAAGTATGTACCAATTTGATATGTGGACCAGCCAACAGTCTGAGCCTGACTCAAAAAGCTTAACTGAGTATCACAAAAAATGGAATGATCTATGGGGCAGATCTAGTCAACACTATGCAGTCTGTCAATTTGTGTCTACTAGGCCATGCGTCAGCAGCATTGCTAACTGGAGAGCTAACATAGCATGGAGGAAGCCAACAGAAAAGGGTCAGCAGTCTGGTGCATTTCCTACCTACAGCATCAAATGCTCTTCTTTGTGTAACTGTAAAAGCTTGTTGACTAAACTGCAACTGTAGTTGAGTTAGGTGACACAACCGAAATGCTCCAACATTCATTCATTTTCTTCTGCTTATCCAATTCAGGGTTGCGGGGGGCACAGGAGCCTATCCCAGCTGTCATAGGGCGATGGGCAGGGTATACCCTAGAAAGGTCACCAGTCTGTCACAGAGCCAGCACAGAGAGAGACAGACAATCATTCACACTCACACCTACGGTCAATTTAGAATCACCGATCAATCTAGCCTTTTCGCATGTCTTTGGACTGTGGGAGGAAGCTGGAGCAAGCACGGGGAGACCATGCTCCTAACTCCACACAGAAGGGCCCAAGCTGGCCAGCCTCTGGATTCGAACCCGGGCCCTCTTGCTATGAGGCAAGGTCCAGCTGTCATTTTTTGTTTACTAATAGATGCTAATTTAATACATTTATATTTATAAATGCCCTTATTACATTTTATCTTACAAAGTTAGGAAAACAATGAGTAAGTCAAGCCTGTTGCTGTTCAGCACATACCAGGAGCTAAGCTATAAGTATCACATTTGAACTGGAATAAATGGTGCATCCCTCAATAAGAGCACAACCAATTTAACATGGTGGGACTGAGTCACAAGCACCCTATACATACAGTTTGTATATTTATTACTGTATTCTATATCATGTTATAAACCCTAAAAGCACAACTCCACCACTACAGATTACATGCATGTAAATGTTGTCCATGTTGGGTATGTACTCCACAGTTAATGATCCAATAACTCTCAGCTTTGATGGATGACATGGCTTTAGTTTCAGTAAATAAGGTCTGCAATGCATTCTGTAGGAAACTGGAGACATAACACTCACCGTTCTTTTCATGGATCTGAACCAGGGATTTGTAGGACTGCTGTGCTCTGGCAAGATTGTACTGGTTCTGCATTAAAAGATGAAATGATGTAAGCTTTACTATTTGCATTAGGTTTAGGATAACAATACAGAACAAGCAAATGGAAATGACACCCGTTTTCTACAGCTAACTATTTTCAAGACAAAAACAGTGAGCACGATGCAGGATCATGAAGGTCAACACTACTCTATTTGCCCTTCATACCAGACTGTTCACACACACATATCACCATTCACACTAGACTGCAACTGCAATTTCACACACATCTGCTGCTTAGCAGAATTAAATAGGCAATTCATTTAAATAAGGGTGTAGTGCATCAAATATCAGTACACTGTACAATGCTGTCAAGTTAACCCTAGTACTGCTGGACCTCAATATATTGATGTCCCCAGATATGTTTCGTGTACTGCAGGTGGTCTATAAATTGATCACTTCCTGTGTTTTCATTCAATGCCAGTCGTCTAGATGGTCGTATAGTTGGCAGGACTAGGATTACAGGCTAAACTAACAAGAATTCTGGGTGAATGGAGACATTTTAAATCACCAAAAAGGCTCAAACTTCTCCACTGTTAACTTCAGGAAATGCCTAACATTTACAAGAAATAACAAAAGGTGAAATAAATCCCCAATATGGTGTAAAACCTGAGCCAAAAGTAATATAATGCGGTTCTTTATTGTGTCAGGACTTGGTGCCAAGACTTATTACATAAGCAGTATATTTTCAAGTGGGTTAGCACATTCTCCTAACTATCTAACTTACAGCAGATATTTAAGATCAAAATTTGGACTCTTGATATACAGATTTAACTCTGAAATAGAACCCCCACATGGTGTGCTGGGCTCCAAGTACAGTAAAAACATAGGTGACCTACACTCAACACTGTGCCTGACCACATCTTGTTTATCTCCTGTATTGCCGAAGCTGCTCTCAAAGTGAAAACAAAAGCTGGCCTGAAGTTAAGTGCTTTCAGGTTAAAGTGATCAGTTCACATGGGCCGTTTAGAATGCGTCGACCTGCTCACACCAATAGACCCTATTTTATCCCTATCGACTAATTTAAATTCATTCATAATATACCACAAACAAAAAATGGATTTTCATTTATGAGACTAAACTTCTGAGAGGGTGTTGGTATTCTTCCCTCTTTTTCTAAATAAAACACAAAAATGGAGAAGCCAAATTTGGTGTCATTACAATTAGAAATTACAGTCACTGAAAACTCTTGTGATGCCATGATGAGAAAGATGAACAGATTCTTTTTCTTCCTATTTGAAACACATTGTACTGTGCATGCTTCTCCAGTCTGATTTAATGAGACAAGAGGTTCTTGCACAATACAGCATCACTTAGAACCACAGAACTGTGTGAAAGCTTTTTCAATGTGGTCCACATCATTTACTATGCGAGTCCACCATTATATTAGAGCTGAAATGAAACCTTCTCACTTACTTTATTGGCTCCAAACTGCACTCTGGCTTTTCCTTTGACTAAAGTGGCATTGATCTGCATGATGACAGACTCAATGGAATAGGCACTGCTCCAACCCTGCAATCAGGAAACCAAATGTCAGTGACAGCAGGTTTTAAAAATATACACATAGAAAAGAGATGCACAAACAATCCAAGACAATATTTAATATTGCCGGCTGGGTTTTATGAAACAACACTAAAAATACCTGTTTGGTGAGAAGCTCCATGCACAGGGCACCTCCTCCAAGAACATAACTAAAGCAAGAGAAGAAAAAAAAAAAATCAGAACAGGGTAGAGGCACTTTTTAAATGTTAACACTAATGCAGTATTATCTGCTTTACAAGGGAATCTCAGAAGGGAAGAAATTACAAAAGGTGTGCCAAATAAATGAACTCACCCTCCAGAAAGCACAGGTGAAACTACCCGGACAAACGGTGGATCAAAAGGGAAATTATCCTGTCGAGGAACCATAAAATGGCTGATTTACTTCAAAAGACTCCTACACTGTGTTTCATTTTCAATTAAAAGTCCATTTTACTCACTTTATATGAGAAGTTAAGTAAAATGTAATCCATTCCCTCCTTTTCCTTTAGTACTTGTAGGTCACTGTGTAAAGGACTATCTGGATCCACCCTGTTGGTCATTAAAATCATACAGTCAGTCAGTGTTTTTGCTGACACATACAAAAAAGGAAATAGACGATGCAACAAGCCAAAGATACTTACGTTCTCAGTTTGACGTGCCATTCATACAGGCTGTCATTAACAAGCTCAACTGAATAGATGCCTGCAAAAGAAATTGAATAAAATTGAGTCCTCAGACATTTTCAAATGCAAGGTCTGGTAACACAATTACTAATACTCTCCTATTCTAAAAAAAAACAGTGGATAAGACAGTGAGGTAAAGCATAAAGTAAAAATGTATTTTAACTTCTATGGGCCACCATCATATGGCTGACAGCCAATGCTTCAATAGGTACCAGCTCAGGGAAACTATAGAAAATAAAACAAAAAATGGCTTTTGCTTAATTACTGAGCAAGTATTATTCTATATTAAACTGCTGTGGAAATTTGTCACTGTTAATACTGCCAATACTAAGGCACAAGAGAGAAGTCTGCAAAAGAGTAAAGATACCTACAGTGCCATTACCACAACAAGAAGTGCGGAGCTGACCTCATTAGGACAAAGAGTAAGGTACCTTTGGATTTAGCAAAACTAAATTTGCAGCCAAAACACTTTCCTCAGACCATGAAAATGACAGAGCTTTCATGAGAAAATTTTCTCCTATAATAGGCAGGATTCATGATTGTGTGTCTTCAATCCATGTGTAATTTTGAAGCACCAATTGGGTTCATAACAAAATGCAAATCAGAGTGTATTGCTTGTACCTGTCTTGTAACTCTGAGACCTGTAGATCTCTCTTAGTTCCTTCATCAAGCGGTCAGAGGCTTGCACTGAACCAGACACAGCTCCCTGCAAAATATAAAGACAAAGAACACAGTGGTTTGAAATTTACCACAGGGGTAACCCTGTCATTCATACTTAAGATGGGCCAACATCAAACACAAAGCTTTATCCTACCAGACATTAATATATTTATATCAGAGCATCCCTAGAGAGCATGTTTTCCTGATCCAAAAATATTAAAAAATATTGACGCTACAGCTGTAAAGGACATATGTGGACTTGACACATTTCAGATACTGAAGTTTATGATGTCTTGGCAGATATTGAGAGAAAAATGAGCTATGTGGTAAATAGGAGAATAATGACAAACAGATCACAACTGTATTAAATTTCTCATCACTGTCTTGTTGACAAGCTCTTTTTTCTTATGTGTCCTTCATAAAGGTAATCTACTGACAAAAATGGTATACATAAATACTGTACAAGTCTGAAGCAAGGTGTGATAAAAGATCTAATCAATTATTAACCAGCCTTTTTTCTGAATAAAGACATACATTCAAGTGATCCTGTCGCTGGTTCTTTCGGATCTTTTCAAGGATTGCCAAATTCTCCTTCTCAATCCCATCATCCTCAGATTTCTTCCCATCCACAGGCTCCTCCTCTTTCATTTCATAGTGGTCCAAATCTTCGATGTCCTGTCGGTTCATATTTGATAGTTCAGACATTTTAAATAAACGGTAGTTCTTCAGCAGCATGCACAACAAAACAAAGAGTTCAGGGATACGACCAAAAACCATGAGAGGAAGTTTGATTTGCTTATTTGATGGAAAAGTGATTTGTATTTGATTATCAAAATGCAAGAACACCACCATATTCAAATAAAGTCAATAATAAATGTATAGAAACATTGTCCAAATTCTATTCCATGAACACTATCAACAGCCAAAACACTTCATATAAAATGTGTGTGAATTAAACGGTAGAGGAAACATAAGCAAAACAAGGCAATCTCACCAGCATGAACCTGACACAAATCAATCATTTGGGCTTACTGGCGCAACACCAGAGTTAACCCTGGGTTTTTAGTATTATGCATATTATGCAGTATTATGCATGTTATTCACTTATCACTGGGGTACAGTGCTGCCTCAGCAGCAGGTTATGTTCAAGATAGAAAGTCACAGTCTAGTGATCAATCAATTCTCTACAAAACAGCATCACTATTCCTGGAAGAGACCTCAGACATTTGCACAGATACTACGTTTTTCTTATGTCTTCATCTTTTTGTGACTGGCATCAGTGAGAAAAATTATTTCTTGGAAGCAACTCTACACCTTGATTTATTTTTCTATTGGCTGCAAACAATTTTAAAACAATGTAATTGTTGTACAAGCATAAAGATACAATCCTACAACAGAGCACCTATTTTTATTTGACCTTATATGAAATTTTCAAACAGATAAGCCTATATTTACACTCTGTCTTTACAACTATTCTTTAAAACTCTCTCTAGACAAATAAAATTCACTGGTGCTGCAGCTAGGAAAAAAAAAAAAAAAAATAAATAAGGCAGTCATATACATATCTACACATATTTATTGAGATTCAAATTCTCCTCTTTCTTTATGATAGCCCTGTATTAAAATGATAAGACTGGTGAACTTACAATGTTGGAGTTTTTGCTAGATTTCCTTCCTGGCTTTGAATTCACTTTATTAAGATACAGTAGTATGTCTGGCCACATTCATATATAGCTTTTAATACTATACTTTACTGCACACACAGAGTTGCTGATCTGACAGCAGCAACAGTGCTACTTTCAGTCTGAATCATGTGCCTTACCTCTACATATGTTTAATATTATAGTTTTATCTTCCTTTATAAAGTCAGCCACTTTCCTGCCAGTACTTCTATTCATGTCCATGATTAATCAAATGTCACCACCTGTTTCACATGAACACACTCATAACTACAGTAGGTAACTTTAGGTTGACTTACTGAATTGATAATGACTTTTGTGTGACTGCCTAGCCTGATCACAGAAAGGTTGATTAAAGCCAGATAAGGAAAAGAGATCCAGGATGTGTTTAATTTGCTTTGTGGTACAGGGCCCAGAGAAATGCAGCAGGTGTTCATAGAAAAGATTATACTTACTTCTCCCATTTCTTCCTCATCTTCTTCTTCAGATGTGACCTCCTCAATTCCATGCTACACACATAGAAAGAAAGAAAAAAAAACCACAAACAAAAGTAGTCAGCTGATCTGAGAGATCCTAAAAAACACCACATGACACCACATTTTACTGACTATGACTACAGGAAGAGCCTATTCACCAACTTGAAGAAAAGCTTCACATAAATCACCACTATATTTATATGTCTCAGCCTGATGGCAAGTCAATGCATCAAAATTTCATTCCAATGTGCGCTAACTGGTATATATTTCGAATGACAATTAAGTAACTATTCTATTCTAATAAGACATTATAGTTTACATTAGGATGTTTTAGTAGAGAATATTCATTAAAAGTAATCAGATAGCAGCCATTGTCTATTAGGTGGTATTTAACAACATGAACTG
The DNA here is from genome assembly GCA_015106775.1 of Etroplus canarensis. Lineage (NCBI taxonomy): Eukaryota > Metazoa > Chordata > Actinopteri > Cichliformes > Cichlidae > Etroplus > Etroplus canarensis. The sequence goes on from VUQH01088230.1 coordinate 11,883, forward strand.
GGCAGACTTGCCTTTCTGTCTTGTCCCACTGGGCCTGCAGGCAAGGGCTGGTCCAGCATCTCCACATCAGGATGTTGGGGAAGGTTGTACAGTCGGCAAAGGTCACAAATTAGTTTCTTCAACTGCTGCAAAAGCTAGAAAGAAAAAAATAATAATGATAAAGGTACACGGAATTAGATCAACCACAGTTTCACAAATGTGAAAGATATTTGACGCTACATGCTCCTGAAAGCAAATTTAGGGATTCATGACCATGAGAGACAAGTTAGTTACATCATTCTTTATACCATGTTGCAGGATGTTCACATTCTAATTGTGGTATAATGTAAAATGCTATAGTCTAAGGAATATAGAAATCAATTCTGGGCTTTAAAAGGTAAGGATTAAACAAAGATCACTAACAGTTCTGCAAACAAATATGAAAGTCTAACACTGTGTTCAAGCTGACATCAGTGTTTTCTGCCTTTTGCAAATTTAGTGCAGCTCAGATAAATAGTACCACTAAAACATCTGTGCAACAGTTTAAA
>VUQH01088230.1:26238-38338 GCA_015106775.1 Etroplus canarensis
CCAATTGCAAAAAGGTTGGAACACTATGTAAAATATGAATAAAAACAATGCAATGATTTGAAAATCTCATAAACCAATATTTTATTCACAAAAGAACATAAAAACATATCAAATGTGAGACATTTTACTATTTCTTGAAAAATACTAGCTCATTTGATGGTAGCAACACATCTCAAAGAAGTTGTCAATGGGCCAGGTTTACCATTGTGTAGCATCCCCTCTTCTTTTAAAAACAGTCCTTAAACTTCAGGGAACTAAGAAGTCCAGCTGCTGGACCTTTGGGAGAGGAATGGTGTTCCATTCTTGTCTGATATAGGATTCAAATTGCTTAACAGTCCTGGGTCTTCTCTATTGTATTTTGTATTTCATTAAATGTTTAAATTTTTTTCAGTTGGTGAAAGGTTTGGACTACAGGCAGGCCAGTCCAGCACCCGAACGCTTTACTATGAAGCCATGCTGTTGCAGTATACAGTTTAGCATTGTCTTGCTAAAATATGCAAGGCCTTCCGTGGAAAAGACATTATCTCAAAGAGAGCATATGCTGCTCTAAAACTTGTGTATGCCTTTCAGCAATGATGGTGCCTTTCCAGATGTGTAAGGGATCAGTACAATAGGCACTAATGCACCCCCATACCATCAGAGAAGCAGGCTTTTGAACTGAGTGCTGATAACAAGCGGGATGGTCCCTCTCCTCTTTAGTCTGGAAGATGCGGGATCCATGATTTCCAAAAAAGAATTTCAAATTTTGATTCATCTGACCACAGAACTGTTCTCCACTTTGCTGTAGTCCATTTTTAAACGCGTTTTAGCTCATTTTACACGATAGATCTTTAACCTGCATTTGTGGTTGGCGTGGGGAACTGTATTCACAAACATTTCTGCAAGTGTTCCTGAGTCCATGCAATGATTTCCATAGCTGAATGATGCCTTTTTGCAATGCAGTGCTGCCTGAGGGCCAGAAATCACCAGTATCCAGTACTAGTTCAAGTCGTGTCTCTTACTAACCTGGTTCTGATGCAGGCTTCTTCCTGTTTTCCTCCCACTGTCACCAAATGCTATTAAGGTAAACAGCTGCATTTTTCTTTATAATCTATCCTTAAAATGGAAGAGGTCTTGCGATGAATGTTGTTAGTCACTTGACAGTCACTTCAGTAACGCTTCACTGTCAGTGACCCATTTATTCAGTGCGTGCTCTAACTTGCTGTAAATGAACTACTGCAAAGAGCTATTTAGGCAACGCATTGTAGTTACATTTGTGTGGGGTCCTAAATTCAACAGTCTACCTCTAGGCACAGCTGCCAGTAGTACTTACCCACTGAGAGAAAGTGCCATCAGACACAAATCTTGTGAGCAGAAGCTGACTGTACAAACCCTGTTACAACATTATTCTTTAAGTCTGCCTCATAGTGCATAGCATTTTCTACCAACTTAACGCTATACCCATAAGTATATAGACTATTTCTTGAGTTTAATTTCTCATACTGGCAGTGTGACTGAGGAGCAATACATAAAGTTACATGTCTTTTATCTGCCTTCTTGTCCTGTGAGTATGGTAGGGTGTGGAATAAGAAGGTATGTCATACAATGAGAAAAGGCTGAGACATATGGTGGCTATGCTGGGAAGCTGTATGTGGCAGATAACATTTTCACCAATGATTCTGAACACAGTGGAGTCCTGCAAAAGTAGAGGGTCTCAAGGGCAGCAACATACCATCTGGAGTCCTGTGAGCTGTGACATATCCAATTTACCTCTACCTGTGGCCCAGTCAGTAACCTTGCTGTAGTGCACACCAGGGCCCAGGCAGCAGACAGAGATTAGATGTAGTCAAAAATGATAAGATCAACTTTTCAAATTTGTCAAATTGTTCATTAGAATAAAACATTTTTTTTCTCCAAATAAAACAGGAAACCTCTGTAGCAGCAAACTATGTTTACTGACTGTCTGCATTGCAAAATGTAATAATGTATTTGGATTTTTGTACATTTGAACCCTGTTAGTTTACTGTATGAAAAGATGAAAAGGTAGAAAGCAGTGTTTGCTTAAGTTCCTGTTAGCCTGAGGTCAAAATTTTCTTTAGATGTCCTCTACAAATCCACTAGCATGTTGTAAATGAAGAGAGAGAAATTATTTTAACAACAGCGTGCAGTGCAAGGAATCTAACATACAGTATATGGATAAAAGTATTGGGGCAGCTCTCTTAATCACTAAATTAAGCATCTAGCCATTTAGTCTGCCTTTACGAACATTTTTAAAACAATGGGTTTTTCTAAAGAGCTCACTGAATTTGATGGCTGTACTGTAGTAGGATGCCACCAAGTGAGTTCAGGATATGTCTTCCATCCTATATGCTTCATGATCAACTGTAGGTGGCATCATTGCAAAGTGAAAGTGTTCAGAAATCACAGTAACTCAAAGTAAGTCACAGAGCACTGTTGCAGAGTGTTGAGGCGCATATTGCATAAAAGTTGTTATCGCTCTGCTGACTCTCCAAACCTCCTCTGGCATTAATATCAGCTCAAAAATTGTGTGCTGGGAGCTTCATGCCATGGGTTTCCCTGGCTGATCAGTTGCATGCAAACCTTACAAAGCAAAGCACAATGCCAATGCATTGGAAGGAGTAGTGTAAAGCATGCTATCACTGGATGCAGGAGCAGTGGAAACGTGTTCTGTGGAGTGATAAATCACCTTTTTCTATCTGACAGTTTGATGGAGAAGTCTGGATTTGACAAATGCTGGGAGTATGTTACCTGGCTGACTACGTTGTGCCAACTTTAAAATCTGGTGGAGGAAGAATATGGCTATGGGGTTGTTTCTCTTGGGCTGGCATGGATTCAAGGTATGGGAATGGAATACTTACACCTACTAAGACATTTTGGACAATTCGATGCTTCCAGCTCTGTGGGAACAGTTTGGGGATGGCCCTTTTCTACCATGACTGTGCCCTAGTACACAAAGCAAAATCATGGTTGGATGAGTTTGGTGTGAAATAACTTGACTGGCCTGCACAGAGCCCTGACGTCAACACCACTGAATACCTTTGAGATGAAGTAAAACAGAGATTGTAAGCCAAGCCCTCACATACAGCATCAACATCTGACCTCACAATTCTCTTCTGAATGAATGGGCAAAAATTTCTACAGACACACCAGACATACTCCAAATTCTTGTATAAATTCTTCCCAGAGATTCTCAGTGGAAGCTATTATATCTGCAAGGGGGGGGGGGGGAACTTCATATTTAGAGTGGGATGTCGTAGTGTACATTTAATCAAGCTAAGGACAATGCCCTAACCTTTCTTTCTGGTCTAATGCCAAGGAAAGGCAATTTCATTCATGCCATTGCATAACTTCATTATTAAGCTGGGAATTATATGTTATCAGTCACATTGCATATCTCATAGCAGGAAGACTTTTCTCCAGTGCATTGTTTAGCTGTCTTGATAAATGTTAAATGTCTTGATATAAGACATTTAAATTGAAACAAAAGCTATCTATTTCTAAATTAAACTTTCAAATTGTATTAGGTGTTCAAATATCTACCTAACACTGCAATGAATGTACTTTTATTATCTTTCTTTCTTTCATCAGTGCTTATCACTTTGAAAAATATAATTATTAGCTTTTTGATGATAAATGACAGGAGAAAATTGCTATTTTAAGTATTTCAAATTGATATGAAGCTAGAGCTAAGAGCTGGTTAGGAGGATGCATTGAGCCTGGTCCTGCTGCTTGTGGTTGTGCAGCTTGTACAAAAATGTGAAATTTAAAAATGGCTGTGTTGTTGTGTCAGGAATTGTCCATGTCCAGTATAAACTAATAAAGAGGAGTAGAGGTGTTGTTAGGTGGATTTTGTTGTCATCTGAGAAAGCCTAGTAAGCTTCTTCCACCTTCTACAGACAAACATGAACTCCTGTTTTCCAGGGTTCAGAGTCATGAAATTCAGAAGCATGTGTCTTTGAGTTTTATTTTTAATAATGCAATTACTGGCTGATTTCTTTTTATAGTCAGTAAATGCAACCGTTTTCACAATCAGTGCTTGCATTGTTTCTAATGACTGCCATCTATACACTCCATCCCATCTTTAACAAAAATATCCCAAAGTTATAGTATTATAGTATCTGGTGTGATACAAGACAGACACAGGAATGAAGTAACTACACTTTGGAGCCACTCCACCAATAGCAATTATCATCTCCAACCTAAGGGTATTTGCGTTCAGCTAATTGATGGATGGTTGGATTTCCATGTGGGAAATGCACCTTCACATTCAATCTGTTTCACTTATTTTGGAGTTACTACCAGCCATGCTGCCTGTGGTTAGTTGATTATTTCTGCCCTGCCTCATTAGCAGCCAGTCCAGACAAGACATGCAGCAATCAGTCACTTCATCATCCAAACCCAGCCCCATAGGATGAGATCTCTGCAATGATGAGTGCCTCTATGGTCTCCATGGATGACCTGAGGCTGAGAGGCATCATCGTATCAGCCTGCCTCCCCGGAGACCTGATTTGATGGCAACCCAGACAGTGAATTGAATCACAGAGACATAATCTTGGCCAAACGTACAGGCGTCATTAACCCAACATATCCACTGAGTAATGACTAAAAGGCTAAAATTGTGTCATGAAAGCACAAGTAATACACATGTCAGTAAAATTAGTCACACAACTGTTCATTATATAATGAAGTTTCCAGATAGTTCATATTAGTTGAGCTGTTGCCTTTAGTGGGGTTTTGTGCTGGTCATACTGATAGATTTGCGAAGATCCAGCCTTTGAAAATTAAGTCACCTCAAAATCATTATTAAAAATAAAATTTTGGATAGCATGCATGAAAATCATTTGGAGTCATATTTTTCTCATTATGTTGAAGTAATTGATATTGAGTTTTGTTATTTCATCTGACAGTGGGTTCATTTTTGTACTCCTAAAATACATCCTCCCAAAGGGACAACCCTCACAGTTGTATATTACCCATCTCACAAGACAGGTCATTTCCACGTCTACCACTGATAGGCATTGATTGAATCACCACAACTCTGACCCCGCTACAAGCCCCTGGAGATGGCTTTAGTTTCCATGGTCCATAACGTCACAGTTGCCCCACTCCATCATAATTATATCTGGCCAGGAACAATGTATTCTGCTCTTCCTGTTCAGCACAAATGAGTTCAGCGGATTGAATTTTGCATTAGGATTTTTTTATGCTGTAATATCAATGGCAAACAGGAAATTTGGTTTCCAAACTGAACTAAGAGAACAACAGTTTTGGGGAATGCAGGACTAGATTTTACTCAAAGACACAAAAGAAAAAAAAAATACATGCCAGAAGGCTAATGATTTCTGTTTTTGTTTTAATGAAATATGGAATATGACGTAAAGTTTTATTTATGTTGTTCATTTGGTGGTTAATATGTATTTTTCTTTGCTGAACAATTTGGGATTAAGGTTTGGACTTTGTTAATTTTATTGTGTAGGATGATAATATTTTTCGTCTATAATAAAAGCAGAAACGACTACTCTTATATAGGGCAACTTGCTAGTGCCAAGTTGGACCCCTTTCTGCCCTTTAGCCTCCTTCAGAGCTGCCTTAATTTTTCATGACGTAGATTCAACAAAGGGCTGGAAACATTCCTCAAAGATTTTGGACCATATTGACATAATGGCACCATACATTTACTGTAGATTTGTCGTCTGCACATCCATGATGTGAATCTCCCATTCCACAAAATCCTGATGTTATTCTTTTCACATACATTTTGTTTTTCTGTGACATGGCAGGATTTTAAATCACTCAGATTTTATGATGTACTCACAGTTTTTCAGACAGCAAAGCTTATACAGTAATGACCTTGGTATTTTGGTCAAAACAAACCTCTACTTATTTACAGTCTTGATCCATTTTAAGTTTTTGCTTTTGTTGGCTATTTACATTGGTCTATGCCTTTTTGTTATTCTTAATATCTAACTCTTGCTTGTGACCAAGGAAGCAGAAAGAAAAGATTCACTGACAGACTTGCAGATTTGCATGACTTTCCTTCGATTGGGCTCTTGTCTAGGAGCTTTTAGACACACCTTTCTAAGCACATTAAGATCTCATCCTGGGCAGAAAGAATTGATTCCAGTCAGTGATCATTGTAGGGATCCATGTCAGCGAATAGTGACTCTGGATATGACCTCACAACTGACAAATGAGATCAATTTTACAGTTCTCTTAATACAGGAGAGCCATTGAGGCGTTTTAAATTACAAAGAGGGAGAAACACAGTCTCCCTCTTTGTAATTTTTCTGCAGTCAGACAAATATACAACTGTATATGTACAAAATCTCATATAGTATGTACATATTATGTATACAATTAGATTTATACTACTCTGATACTGTGTCTTGTTTTTTTCAACATATAGATCACCTAAAATCCTGGAATTTATTCCATCATAACAACCAGGAAAATATGACAGCTTTTTATTCCACCTCCTGGTCTGTCAGCTTCAGTAATAATTTGTGACACACAATATGGTAAGCCATGATTTCAGTCCACTCAGGGAAAGCTTTGATGGCTAAAATGACCAGACAAGCTCCTTGACTGTGGACATCAGGGGAAGACCACCTCTAAATCAGACCTCTGGGAAGAGAAGATGAGATCAGAGATGGCCCAGGCCAATCAATCCTTTCAGGATTTGTAAAGCTATGTAACAAAAAAGCACTACAAATTACATATTAAGTCCTTTTCTGTCTGCAGGTGTCATGCAAAATTATTTACCTTCTTCACTCTTGCTATACGGCATGTTGGCCATCACACTTGGGAGTGGTCTCACTCAATTTTCATCGTGCAGTATGTCAAATACTTGGAATAAACTCCAGATCTTTTGGAATAACAAGGGAAAAGCCATCACCTGACCGTTAAACTGCATGTCGGTCAATTGTCCCATTACTTTTAAGCCTCTGAAAGTGGGAGACTATTTATACAAATAGCTGTAACTTCTAAACGGTTAATGGAATTCTTTTGTCAAATTCCTTGAATTGAAGCTGAAAGTCTGCACTTCAATCACATTTTGATGGTTTGCTTTAAAATCCACTGTGGTGGTGTACAGAGGCCCTTGTCCCAAAACTTATGGACCTAACTGTACTTTGGTCTATATGATGATCATATGTTCTGCATGTGCATGTTAAGTGTAAATAATACAAAATGAAAATGTTCAAATTTAATTCCACAAAACTGTACATACTTTCTATCATTTTTTGACTTTGTTCGCAAGGTACTTTCTGGGAGGGGGATTCAGGCTGTCAGTTTTTACTGAAAATATTTGTTTAATCCAAGATTGTAGAATACTATACATCTAAAATATGGAAAGCTTGGTGAAATTTAGAAGTGTTTATAGTTAATAAAGATATTAAATGACATTAAATTCCATTGTTTAGCAGAAGAAACGTAACAGGATATCACTTTTTGACACACTCATGTACACGCACTGTACAGCACGCAATGCTGACACAGCCTCTCCAAATACAACCCCACACACAGACAAATCAGAAATTCTCAGCTGTTTTAATAGATTAGCATAACACTAAAACACCTTATATGATGCAGATGGGCTGATCCCCCTAAAGGCAAAGGAATCGATATCTTCACGTGAGGCTGAGACTCTCTGGTAGAGGAGCCAAGCACTTCAGGTAATGAAATGCCTTCTTGATATATATCCCTCACAGAGTGAGACTGCAGTGGAGCAACATGGTACTGCAACAGCAGCAATTCTTTGATTAGCTATTTCTCTTCCATCACGCTTCCCTGGCACACAGAGAAGTCTTTCCTCACATACACTAACTGTCTGTCGATGTATCAATATATCCACTGTCAACCTGTCCTGTGACTCCTGCAAATGCTCACAGAGCCCACACTACTTTCAGCACTGCAGAAAGAGCCATGTCAGAGTGCAGTATGATTTTATATTTGATTTAGAAAGATGGTAAAAGTCATTTACTTTTTGTTGTTGTTGTTGTTGTTTTGCATCTTTAATTTGGCAGAATCTTAAATGCTTAAGTGCTGTATGGTGGTATGAAAACATGAAAGAGCCTGTATTTCAAAAATAAAGTTGAGAATTTAGGGATTTCTGGGCTTTTTTCTTCAAGCTGCCAATACAGATGATTTGTGGCTGAAGGCCATGAACCAGTTCACCAGACTATTGTCTTTCTTAAATTGTCTACCTCAGCCATGAACAACCACTGACATGTTAAAAGTGCTGTTTATCTATTTATTTTAGAAACCATTTTACACCACTTTAATGTTAAAGCCCTCAGAGGTTGTCTGCCAGACATTCTTGGATCCTGATTTTCTGAACTATATCCAGGTTTCATTCTTATCCACTGATAATCCAGACAGGCTTGCCACAGTAAACTTGATCACCATGATTTAGAGATGTGTGCTGATATCTTACACTATCTCCCATCTAGAACAAAGCAAAGCAAAGCAACATTGTTTCACAGAGATGTGAGCTTTTGAATGATATATGCTGTGACCCTTGAGCTTTTACATTCATAGTGAGTAATTATTTTCAAAGTTGTCATTTTCATAAATGCTAACACATTAAAGAACTGAGGCACTCTTTTTTGGAAAAAATAAATTAAAAATGCATTTATTCTCACGGCTTGGTCATTTTAAACCAAAAACACACAAAGCATTTCATCTTGAAGTTCAACAGATTTAATGGAAAAAACTGGATCTTTTCTAATGGTGTTTCACCAATAGGAAACTTCCATTTGTGGTGTTCCACCAATAGTAAACTTCCAACTGGGATGAAAGTGGAATATTCTACCTGTGATGTTGCACCAGTCTTCAACACCTGGGCCAGGCATAGGAGTTCAAAAGAGAATTAACAAAAAGCCCACAATATTTATCAAACTGAAATCAAAATCATATACAGTAAGCAGCATACAATAAATCCAATCATAAATAATTTGAATGCATCTCAAAATACAAACAATGTTTGTGAATAAGCAATAAAATCTAAGACATCATTTAAGCCACAAGCCTGTAACTTGGTGGAGCATCAAAGGTGGAGGATTCCACGCATCCAAAAGTGGAAGATTTCTTTTGGTGAAACATCACTAGAAAACATACATTCCTTCAAACAAAACGGGTTACCCATATTTGCTTACATTTGTTTATTAGTACAAAAATATAAATTAAGCAATGTTGCTCGTAGTTCATAGCTCATAGTTAGCTCATAGTTATCCAATTTAGAATCAAAGGAGGCTGGAGCCTATCCCAGCTGTCATAGGGCGAGTGGCAGGGTACACCCTGGACAGGCTGCTATCACGGGGCAAACACAGAGAGACAGACAATCATTCATGCTCACATTTGCATCTATAGCCAATTTAGAATCACCAGTTATCCAAATCCCATGCATGTTTTTGGACTTTGGGAGGAAGTCAGAGCAACCAGAGAGATAGCATGAAATCTCCACAGAGAAAAGCTTCAGCTGGCTTGTGGATTCAAACCCAGGACCTTCTTGGTATGAGGCGATGGTGTTAACCACCATGAACAAACCAGATTGATGGACAAATTAAAATTTTGACCAGATGTTGGCCCAAGATGAAAGGGCAAAACATCTAAAATGATTAAAATTCATCCAAGGCAGACATCAATATTGGTCCCAAACTGTACAATATCCATTCTGTTAATTATGGAATTATTTTATCCAAGAAGCTATACCATTTGTACTGCCTGGAAAAAAGAATATGTGAACAAAGACTGGGAATGTATACTTTTGTATTAAAGACATTAAAATGCTAAGGGAGTGAATTGTGTGGTGACAAAGCTGCTCTATTTGTGGCTGGGCCCTTGCTTAGTAGCACTTAAACCACTGAAATGTTTTACCTTTCTGATGAAAAAGAAAAGCTTGCACTTCATGACTCAGAACGACCAGAGAGAATTTCCCCCTAGGGCCCCATCACTGGGATTAATAAGAGAGAGCTGCCAACTTCTCATTTGATTTCCTCAAATAGTCTGTGTACCTGCTTACCATAAAATGCAACACGTGTAAATCTGTTGTCATTTAGTAGACATTACTGGAACAGGATCAAAATCACCATCAAACCAGGTACAAAGTTGTTACAGTTTCTACTTTTATTTATTGTGGCATGCCAAGTGCAACATATCAATTATTGTCTGAAATGTGCATGTATGCATGCCTCTGAGCTAGTTAATGAAATAAAAAGACAGGAAATAGAATGTAAAAATTAACTATTTGTGAGACGTGCAATAATACATAACCACTCAAAGTTAATAGTAAAAAGTTAAATACAAAAATAAAATAGTATATATAAATAATATAATTATGAGAAATAGAACAATAAAAATGAAAATATATAGAAAAAATGTACAATGTCAGAAAATGAAACTATATAAACATATGTGTGAAAGTGCAATCTTCCAATAAATAATTTACATTTTTCAAAGCTATATACAGTATATAGTCTGGGTATTAGAGGGATGAGTTGTAGAGTCTGATTGCCATAGGTAGGAATGGTTTCCTGTGGTGCATTGTGGTGGAATAAGTCTTCTGATAAATGTGCTCCTGTGTCTGTCCAGCATGTCATGGAGAGGGTGTGAAGGATTGTCCATTATTTTCCTTAACTTGAATAGCATCCTAGTTTCTGACACCTTTGTCAGAGAGTCAAGCTCCACACCCACAACATTACTGGCCTTGCTGATTAGTTTGCAGAGCCTGTTGTTGTCCGCTACTCTCAGTCTGCTGCTCCAGCACACTACAGCGTAGAGAATGCTACTGGCTACCACAGACTCATAAAACAATGTCGTTTGGCAGACATTGAAGGACCTAAGTCGTCACAGAAAATAGAGACAGCTCTGACCCTTGCTGTAGAGAAGAGTGCAGCCTATTCCATGTGACTTTATAAAGATGTTTAACAAAAGGACAGATATTTACTGATGTGAAGTCAGGCAGCTTATGTTGTAAGGGAAAAACTGACAATTTACTCTTATATAGCCATACCCAGTTATTACGTTGCTATTCAGCGTCAAAAATACACATTTAAAGGCACCATTCAGGGCAGAGAAGTAAAAAATACGGCCACAGAGGTTAGGGTTATGGATGACTGTATAAGCACTTGTCTCAGCACTGTTTTTATCTACTCTATGGTGAGGTTCTTTGGTGTTTATTTTCTAGCCTTGTCTTTCGAAAGACATTTTAGCCATGACATTTTAGCCATGTGAGCTTCAGTAATGTAAATGTGTAGGGTTTAGCACAAGAAGGCTATTTGGAATTGTTGTAGTTTCCTGTCATTTTCTAAAGTGTCTTGAACAATAGTTCTACAGGCTTTCTGAAGGTCTTTGAGTTTTTCTTTGGACACTGGCTTCTTTTCAATCATTTGCAGTTTAGTCCTTGTACCTGACCATTTTCAGAGGAATGTTTTTTGATTGTTAGGCCATTTAACACTGACCTGCAAATCATTCAAGCATAGAAAAGGCGCCCAACACAAGAGATGAACCAGTGTTGTGTCTACACATAACACACAAGTTGGCAAAGAACAAATTTTAAACTGTATCTTTTTTATTAACAGCATGTAAACCAGCCAAACCAGCCACAGGGGCCCACAAGCCAGTGGACTCCTAGTGCTGGTCCCAAGCCCGGGTAAATGGGGAGGGTTGCGTCAGGAAGGGCAGCCGGTGTAAAAACTTTGCCAAAGCAAATATGCGGATTCATAACACGACTTCCATACTGGATCGGTCACGGCCCGGGTTAACAACAACCGCCTCCAGTGCCGTTAGCCAACAGGGTGCCGGTGGAAACTATGCTACTGTTGGCCGAAGACCAAGGAGGGGGAGAGGGGGAAAGCGTGTTAGGATGCAGAGAGAGAGGAGGAAAGGTAGGAGGGTGGAGGTGAGAGTAGGGACTTTAAATGTAGGGACTATGACTGGTAAAGGGAGAGAGCTGGCTGATATGATGGAGAGAAGGAAGGTAGATATATTGTGTGTGCAAGAAACCAGGTGGAGGGGAAGCAAGGCTAGGAACATTGGAGGTGGATTCAAACTGTTCTACTATGGTGTAGGTAGGAAGAGAAATGGAGCAGGGGTAATCTTG